>SNQJ01S0047656.1:2725-19065 GCA_010110895.2 Picea sitchensis
CCGGGCTCTAATACACACCTGAAACACTAGAAACCATGATTCAATCTAACCTCACGCTAATGTATTGCAATTCACTAAAAAAATTCAGTGCCTCCCTGGCATGCCCAGCATTCCAGGCGACCACGGTTTGCTTCGACATCTCATCAAAAAGCCTAAACAAATCCTCAATACACCCATTCCTTGCATATCTTGCAATCATCCTAATCCATGAGAATACATCTCATTTAGGCCTTTCATCGAACACTTGGCATGTATCCTTCAATTTGTACACTAACATACAATTTGCATTAATGATTTGCCGTATAGTCAGGTTTAATTAAATACACTTATGATCATCTGTGATTGGAGTCACTTGCCTTCATAAGTCCATTTGCTGAAAAAGGTGGGAACTTAACCTAGACTGGTTCAGTAAAACTATCACCAATTTACCACTGAACTGCAGTCGGATTGACAAAACCCAGTTTACTAGTTATGTACTTTTAAAAATTATAAGCAAAAGAAAAAACTTTAGTTATGTCATCGTGGAAATCCAACTTTCAATAACGATGGCTACTCTATATTTAGTTGCCGTCATGCTTCATACCCAAAATCCCCCAACTCTCCGAGCTCATTTGCCTAGAATTTGCTTTTCATCCCCTCTTTCTTTCTATGACTTTCAGAAAGCCTCAACACCATATTCATTAAGGTCACCAATCAAAGATTCCATCTTCATCTCATGCTCTGATCATCCTTTGAAGCTCAGAATCCCACCAATTTCCCGCTCGATTAACAATTCCAATGCTTCTCTGCAAACAACGGGTATTTTCTCTGTAAACCATATGGGTATCGAAGGATTTCCTTTGGGATATTCAGGCACGTTGGTTGTGCAAATGAAGAGAGGCCATTGGTTTCCGATGGTGAGAATAAGAAAGGGCGTATGAATGGGCTTCAAACAGTGAGGAGAAATTATTTCATCAACATTTCAGAGAAAGTGGGGGAATGTGGTTGGGAAATACTCGGGGATGTTACACAGCACAGCTTTGGGAATTGACGTGGCAAGGGTTTTAGAGGCGGTCGAGGTGTCTGCTAAGTCATGGTTTTGACTGTCTGCACTCTTCTAAAAGACAAATAATTATTGGGTGTACATTCAATAGCAGAAACATTGGTACCAACATCACTGTGATGATGAAGAAACAGGTAGATATTCTGTGATTCTAGAACTGGAATCCAACAGGTAGATATTCTGTGATTCTACAACTTGAAGGCTACTAATGTCGAGATCGCTAGTATGAATTTCATATTCTTTGATCTCTCATATGATCGCATCCAATCAAACAGATGGAGAAAATTTGACATTTTGGAGCACCTTTAAAATTATAAGGTAGACGTATCCAAGATGCTATTGGTACAGCCCATGAAAGCCTTCATAGTATAAACCAGAAGAAGCTAAAGGCTCTAGTTCTCAAGCTGGATTTAAGGAAAGCTTACGATTGCATTGATCGGGATTTCCTTAGATTGATCCTTAATCGGCCTAGGGTTATAGGTCAACAACTGGATCTTCTCTTGTATCACTTCCTCATCTCTTGTCAATATTTCTGACTTTTTTGAAGCAAGCAAGATAAAGTGTGTATGAAGGTTAGGTGAACTTGTTCCTTTCAGGCAGTTTTTTGCCTTATGTTTCACTGATGGAGGTCGAGTTTTAGCAACTCTTTTGTGCACGTAAAAAGGAAAATTATTTAATATAATTTTTGAGCAAATTTTCTTCGAAAAAAATTTTATTGTTAAGATATAAGTAGACTTTTTTCCAGTGCCAAAACTCTTCGCTTTGTTGAGTCCATTAATAAGTGCACAATTTTCAATCTTTTAGGGCACAAAAAATGTGGGTGCAGTTATTTCAGGTATTTTCAACTATGGTAAACATGACAAACAAAATTTAATAAACAAACTCTGTTAGACAAATATAAGTAGAAAAATATTTCTATTAACGAAACAGACTCATTACTTAAGAGCCTTGCTAAGGTAGGAATGGAAATGAAGGTTGGTTGGCTAAGGTGAAACAAACTCATTACTTAAGAGCCTTGCTGAGGTAGGAATGGAAATGAAGGTTGGTTCGCTGAGGTCTTAGTAGGAGTAGTGTGGCTTGTCCCCCAATTGAGTAGTTTTGGTTTCAACCAAATATGGGGTGAGGTAATTACAGTGGCATATACTTAAAAACTTTTAGTGGATATTCTATATGAAGGGAAGAAATACATAGCTTTAAATAGCTTCTAAGTTTACTAAGTGTTTCAATAAGATAAGTAATTGGTAATAATTGTTGCTATAATGTAATTAAAATGGAAAGGTCATTAGTTGCTCTTTATTTATCTAAATAATAAGCATGAGAATAGTCTTTCCTAGTTAAAGAATGATACGATATGGTCACTATCCTCACCATCGAGGGATCTGCGTTCCTATGTTATGTGTGCCTTGTTGATCAGAGTTGTAATTCAAGTAGACAATTATATTGTGTAGATATTTATATTGCGTGATATTGAGTGTGGTATCATGAAGTATGGACATAGGAAGCATATAAAAATTAATTCAACAAGAAACAACATAATTAACATGGTAAAGCATCCTAAAATGACTATACTACTAGAATTAAATTAAATATAAGTAATAATGTTACAAATTTATATTGGCATCAACATAGATAGTCGTATATGTTTATCCCTAACTTATCTTAGTAGTTTATGTTAGTAATTTATAACAATATCACTTAAGACATCAAAATTGTTCAAATTTTCTAGTATATGGCTAATAACAAATGTCACAACTAGCCATTTTGGTCATGTATTTTCAGATTTTTCAAATTGCACTAGTGCTTTGTACTAATGGTTCCAATGTTGGATGAAGCTTTTGCTAAAATAGCTTAGCATCATTTTTTAGTGGTACATGTCTTCAGAGCTTCATATGTCCCGGCAAATACATCCTTGTATTGTTTAAATAGTTTTATATATGCTCATCTTTTAGCTTTGGTGCAATATGATTCAAGGTTGACATTTTTTACGTCCATTTCAATACCAAAATTTGTAGCCTCATATTTCATGGAAGAACTGTTCGTTTTAACATCGATGGTTTTCTTGAATATGTCTTGTAATTCAAATAAATACAAACAAATTTATAATGTCATGACATTCTTAGGGGTTTTATTTGCTTTCACATTACCCATTCCTTCTATGCAATCTTCTAAAGCTTTTGAATGTTCTTCATCATCAATAACAACATCTTGAAAAGTATCCTTATTAGACAAAAGATGAATTATTTGTTGTTCATCATAAAAAACTCTCCAATTTATGATAATATTTGGCACCAAAGGTTTAAAAAATAATTCAATAGAGAATTGATTAGCCATAAGATCTTCTAATGTGACCAAACGAAAAGTAGCATTAGCTCATGAATTAGCACTTGCACTATTATTTTGGTTGGTGGATTCAATATTAAAATCTTCAAATCTAGAGATCAAAATCCATACCTCTCCATACCTCTTATTGATAGATTTTTAAACGAGATGAATAAGAATGTGCATATGTTTTTACCTATCTCACCCAAAAACTAATGCTTAAATCAAGGGTTTTCTTCATTCCATGAACCAAATCCTCGTACTCAACAATGTTATTGATACATTCAAATTCAAGATTACATGAGAATAGAGTACACTTTCCATTTAGATAAATCAATGTGCATCCTACCCCTACACCTTCTTACAACCTCGAGTCGTTAAAATATAAAATCCAAATGATAGTTCCAAATCTAAGTTAGTACTACTAGCATTGTTTAATCAACTACATTATAGTGAGAAACATCAATCTAAATGCAATGAAAGAGTTCAAATTATCACAAATTCAAAGGGTGAAATTTCAAATACAAAATGACCAAAATCAGATTTCAAAAACAATTTCTAAGATTCTTTCTTTTAGATTCAATAACTATGTACTTCATATGTTTCTATCAATCAATTTGAATCTTATTTTGTTGTCCATTCCATGGAAACCACGAGTGAGACCAATATGTATCAAAGTAATTTTTTAACTTTTGTGATCAACCCCTACCTAAAAGAAAGCCATAAGCTTTTGGAATATCAACTACAATAATATCAATAATTTGATGAACCTTTAGGTTAAAAGCAACTTGAATTAAAAATTCATTTAGTTCACCAATTACCTTTACTTATGATCTATCAAGTTGAAGGATTTGAGTAGTGCATTTGCTAGGTTTAACACTCAATTTTTGACACGTTGAGAATGGAATGACATTCCATGATGCTCGTGAATCAACCAAAGAGTTATGTACATTATGTTTGAATACTTTGAAAGTGAAAAAAAAAGAGGGGTTTGTAATAATGATGGCAAAGTTGACTATTAATTTATTTTTTTATTAGTTGTTGTTGCTTGCTTGTTAAACAAGTTCATTCAATGCCTTTAATAACAATTTTTTTTGTTGAGTAATGTTATACAAATCAAACATATAAACATTATCTTTAACTTTCTCCGTATCATCCACAATGTTAAACTCCATTTCAATGGATAGGGAATTATTCATTGAATATTTAGAAGGGGAAGCAATGGGTGTAGCTTTCTTGGTTGATGTAATGAAGTCAAAGGAGGAATAGATAGAGGTGTACCTTTGCTTCTAAGATTATAATCATTTATAGTTTCTTGAGTGGCATGTGCTTTTGTCACTACTTCTTCCTCTTCATCAGTGAAACTAGGTAACACATCCAATAGAACCATGGTTTCCTCCTTTTATTCTTTAGTTTCATTTTCCACTTCTTCTTTGTTAGTTTCTTGAGTGGAACTTTTAAGATGAGCACTCTCAATAATGAATAGTTGCATCATATTAATGAGTTGTGGATATGTCGTGGTTGATGTGGATGAAGTCAAAGGACGAGGAGTTGGAGGTGTACCTTTTCTTTTGACATTATAATCACTTCTAATTTCTTGTGTAGCATGTATTTCTTTCACTACTTCTTCCTCTTCATCAGTGAAGCTAGGTATTCCTCTTTGTTAGTTTCTTGAGTGGAACTTTCAGGCTTAGCACTTTCATTAATGAACAATTGCATCATAGTAATGAATTGTGGATAGATATTTTCTAAATGATTTTCTTGATGTGCTCTACAAAAATTATCCATATCCACTTCTTGTAAACTCAATTTGAAATTGAAATTGTCTATGGATGTCTCATGTGTTTTTGTAGGCACTATGGTGTTTTTAAAGAAAGGTATGAAATATTTTAGTTTGGAACATCCCTCTCCATAATTATTCTTTAAATCTATAATTTTGTTGGAGATATTTTTAATGATTCTTTGTAGATTTTCCATATCGGCGAGATCTTTATCTTTTGATTCTGAATTAGGCTAGGTTACATCCAAGGGTTTCTTGGTATTAGATGTGTTCTTTTATCTTCAACTCGAGGATTTTCTTTTAGGCTTATTATTTTTTGGTTACTTTCCTAGCTTCTTTGAATGTTTCAACTAAGGAAACTTTACCAACTCCTTTCACAAACATCACAATGGGAAATGGAAAAAATGTGGTATAAAACTCTACTTGTACATCTTGAGTAGGTTTGGAACCAATTGGGATTTTCTTAAGAATAGTGGTGAACCTTTGATTAAAATCCTTCACTCTATATTTCCTTTCCATTTTAATTCTTGAGAATTCTAACACTAAAGTTATCGGGGTTCTTTCAGCATCAAATTGTAAGTTTTAAACCTACGAAGTAAAGCAATGCATATAGATTCTTAAGCAATACATAAATTAATCAATGGCTCATACACAGATTACACAGAGATTTTTACCGGAAACCCTCAACCCCAGGGAAAACCTTTCTTATTTTTCATTATATCCGAATTTCACCATTAAGCCATACAATATATACAATTTTTTTAGGTATTAGTAGATACCAAAACCTAATCCCTTAATCCAGGGATTGAACATCATTTGAAATAGCAAAATCCGGCTAAAATAGCAATACTTGTGAGGCCGGTTGTCATGTCGACACACCCACACACACACACATGCAAAGAGATATAACACATACCCAACGTTCTCTCCCACTTGTTGTTTTCTTTGCATCCGGAATCCCAAGGGATTATATAGTCAACAATCTAGAACTATGATACCCATTGTTTACTTTTCACCAAGAGAACTTACGTGCTCCACGGACTTTGTCAATGATTCTATAAAATTCTTCAAAGTGTCAACCTTTTCCAACAACACCTTCTTTTCCTCAACCAATGTCTCTCACAAAATTGTCTTTGAACATCAATATACTTTGTCTTGAATGATAAAGTAGGTTCTTTTCCAGGAATATTGCACTACATTGTGACAGTCTAATCTTACTGCTTGTTGTACCAACCCAATACACGGGCAATACGGTAACCATCGCTTCCTTGCTTGCATGAGTGTACGCCATGTATTAAGCTTACGTAGTTGAGAGTGCCACTACAGAATGCCTTTTTCTCATCAATTGATTGCTCCTCCAAATAGGTTAAACACATACCCACTTGTAGATCTTAGCGATCAAATCTCCGGCCCGATGCGCATCAACAAAACCATGTATGTCACCACTCTATCCAATCCGGTCTTCCTTGAGTAGCACAATCCATAAATGGTGGTGCCACGAAGATGCAAGACCCCTGCTACTGTTTTCCAATGCTCCTTCCACGGTTTTGACATATACTGCTCAAACCTCCCCTTTGCATGTGCAATGTCGGTCTAGTACAAACCATTGCATACATCGAAGCGCCAGCGCAGCGGCATATGAGACATGGGACATGTCCTCTTCTTCTTCACGTGTCTTGGGACAATGATATGCAAATAACTTTACACATATAGGGCCGGAACCTTCACGGTTTACTTCCATGCATATTAAACCTGCAATATCGTTTCCAGCATATTTTCTTTGATTCAACTTGAGTTTCTGTTTGCATGATCTCTTTAATCCATTCGAGAATGGAAGTTAAGCGACACGAGATCCTTCATGTAAAATTTGGAGTATAGTCGTGATTTCACCTCCTTGATAACATCCATGTTATTTCCTATCAACAACATGTCATCAACATACAACCCACTACATAAATGAAGTGATTACCAACTTTATTGGAATATACCGCGATTGATCAGCCACGCTGCCCACAAATCCCAATTGGGATGTATGTGTCAAACTTTTGGGACCATCCTGAGTGATTGCTTCGAACCATATAGTGACTTAGCTTACGGACTAGCTCTTTCTTTCCCTTCAACACAAAGCCGGTACTTCATATAATTTCTTCTTCGAGATCCCCATGTAGGGGCAGAGTATCTTCCACATCCATTTGTTCCACTTCAATATCAAAAGTAGCGGCAATAGATAAAAGAAATCTAATGAAGTTAACTTAACAACGGGAGAAAAATCTCACCAAAGTCAAATCCCTCTACATGGGAATGGCACGCTACTAACAGAGCTTTGTATTTCTCCGCTTTGCAACTAGTTAAACTTCTTCTTGAACAACCATTTATACCAACTGATTTTCTTCGAGCTGGAAGCTCAACTATATCCATGCCTCATTCTTATCCAAGGCATCCATTTCTTCAACCATGGCCTTCTTCGAGGAGTTTACTATCTCAAATTCCTTTGCTTCGGCGGTTCACGGGATCATCATCAGTAATAGATAAAGTAAATTGGAGCCAATCCCGAGGTGGACTATACCTTTTTGGTTGCCTTCTATCTCTCAGCGATCTCTCCAATTAGGGTATGAGGTTCTTCTTCTTACATACGCTTCCTCACCTGCTTCCTTTTCTTTAGATGATTCAGATTTTTGCATCATCAACTCAAGCTCTATTTTCTCGAGGTTAGATCTTGCGTTGGTGGGAATTCTCGTTTGGACACATCTTTTACCTCTCACGAAAACAGCATCACCATTGTAAACAATTTCTTAGTTTAAGGTTCCAAAGCTTATAACTTTCACACCATCTTTATAACCAATAAAGATACACTTTTCAACTTTGATATCCGACTTACTCCTCTTTTTCCTTTGGAACATGTACATAAGCATCACAACCAAACACTCTAAGATGTTGAAGAGGGTTTATTTCGGACTCATACCTTGTGTGGAGTTTTATCATCAATGCTAATGAAGGTGATCGATTGACCAGGTAACATCTTGTACCAACTGCCTGCGCCCGGAATTCTTGATTTAACTTGAAGCGCAGCTGGCATCTTGCTTTTCCATGGAGTGTCTTGTTCATCCTTTACGCAACTCCATTCTGGCGAGGTGTATATGGAGTAGTCTTACGCCTTTCTATACCACACTTCTTGATTCTTGAATTCATTTCAGCGAGGAATTCTCCACCATTATCTGTTCTCAATACCTTTATTTTCTTCTCTGTCTAATTTTCTACGGAGCCTTAAACTCTTTAAATTTATCAAATACCGCAAATTTCTTTCTAAGAAAATAAATCCATGTGTTCCTTGAAAAATCATCTATGAATGAAACATGTACAGTTACCAAGGGATGGAGCGAGGAGCGAGTCCAAAGACATCACTTTGTATCAACTCTAGATCCCCTTTGCTCTTGTAGCACGGCCAGATGGGAATCTTACTCGATTAAATTTTACCATATATGCAATTTTCACGAAATCAAAATAGTGCAATTAGACATACCCTCAATCATACCTTTCACAGTGCTTGGTATTTAGAAGCCCTTTTCTCCAATATGCTGATCTTTGATGCCACCGACTGGTCTTCTTTTAAGAGATGTATTGGTCTTGTCTCCTTCATTTTTCTGCTCAAGGACAACGGAACTATTGTTACATGCATTAGTATAAATTCTTTAGCAGTTTTGTCTGAGGAAGTTCCACATTGAACTCCCTCATCAACACCATTGCTCCTAGGTACCATCTTACAAGTGTCCTTTTCAAATATAGTTTTCACTCTGCATCACCCAACTTGCTTACGGATATTAGGCTCCTAACTAGTTCTGGAATGTGTAGAACGGAAGAGTTCTAATCAGCTACATCGGTTTAGCAACAACGCTTCCGTCCCAAGATTTTGCCGGTCAGAGTCATCTCCACAGGAATACATCACCACTGCATCATATTTTCATATTGAACCACTCCTGTGAGGAATGTATGGTATGATGCATCGAGTCGTTAACCATACACCATGGTACATCTGTGTACTTGTAGATGCTAGGTAAAGCATCACCTCAGCACTTCTTCAGTGGGGTTTTCACCTCTGTGGAAGATTTATCTCCGGATCCCTTTGGTTTTCAACCTTCTTAGACCTACAATCTTTCTTATAATGCCTTGTTTACCACACTTTGACATTTCCTCAAAGATTTTCCCAAAGACTTAGATCTACTGTGAATTTAGATCTCCATCCCGATAGCTTACCAGGGTTCCTGTCTTGTGTGCGCCCTCTTACAAATAAAGCATGCATTGTTGTGACCATCCATGCTTTTCACCTCATCTCTTCAAATAACAAGGATGCAACTACATCCTCATACTTCAATGTAGATTGAGTGGGTACTACCTATTGCTACAACCAGTTATCCCAAAATTAGGCAAAGGGAACATAACAAAGTAATACACTTATCTTCTTACGCAATCGTAATGCCGGACAAGTTGACTTACCACGGTATTAAAGGCATTTAGATGTTACGTTACGAATCTCCATCTTCCATCCCTAGATGATACAACTTCTTCGGAAGAAACAACTTGTTTACCGGGGACTTTGGTTGATACAAATTCCCTAACATCCCCATAGTTCTTGGTACGTAGATTCTCGAGGACATTCAACAACACCGAATCGCCAGGCAGAGTCGAATGGTACTCCTTACTCTTATGTCCAACTTATTGTCTTCCTTAGACATACCGATGGCGGGTGTACTAGTAGTTTATTGTCTTGGTAGTTTGTGTGCGATTAGTCGTGTGCTTGTAGATTAATGAATTATTACCGGTAGGTTGTGTACCAGTATCCATGGCGATCCATTGTTCTTTGTCTACAAGAAGGTCCTCCATCTTGAGCTTCACATAGCTCAAAGTTTTTACCGTTGAACTTCTCTGTCTCAATTCTAGATGGGCTAAGCCATTCCTCTTGCACTTTTCGAGATATCCACTGCAAAGATCCCCCTAAACCCAAGTTTATCACAGGACCCAAGATAAACGACACATCAAAGATCAGGCAAACCCTCAACAACAAAGCGTCCCTCGGAAACTAAAAACGTGCTCACGATACCATGAGTTTAAACACAGTAAAGCAATGCATATAGATTCTTAAGCAATACATAAATTAATCAATGGCTCGCTACAGTTACCGCGAGAGATTTTTTACCGGAAACCCTCAATAGGGAAAACCTTTCTTATTTTCATTATGTCGAATTTCACCATTAGCCATACAATATATTTTCACCATTCGCCATACAATATATACAATGTTTTTAGGTATTCCGTAGATACCAAAACCCTAATCCCTTAATCCGGGATTAATTTACAAATCAGCTAAAAATAGCAAAATCCGCTAAAAATAGCAATAACCGCCAGACGCAGTTGTCGTATCTGACGCACCCACACACACACACATGCAAAGAATATAACACATACCCAACACAAATTTAGTTATAAATTCCCTTTTGAAATCATTCCAATTAGTTATGGACCCAGATGGTAGACTAAAATACCAAGTAGAATATTTGTTTTGAATGTGTAAGGAAATGTAATGTCCCCATTTTTGGATTCCCTTATGTTACAATTTGGGAGTGATAGTGAGCTCACACATTTTTGAGGAGTTGTATGGGTCCCTAAATGTAATGTCCCCATTTTTGGATTCCCTTATGTTAGATTTTGGGATATCGACCATAGTAGCCAATTGGGAGTGATAGTGAGATCATACATTTTTGAGGAGTTGTATGGGTCCTGATTCACATTATTCATCGTATTTCATCACCAGGATCCATTCTACATAATTGTCCTTAGTTTTGTTGCATTATGATGATTTCAGTAATTTTATGTTATTGTTGAGCATAATTTAGTTAATTACACTAAAGGTGCTATTTGGAGATTGTTTCTTGGAGAAACACCTTAGTGTAATAGCTTGTTGGAAGTTGGACAAAAACATCTACATGATAGAATGATTAAAAGTGGCTTTCAGTGACAGGAGTAGTTATAAGGGAGAATTAATCACTTTTTGGAGTAAAAAGGGATATTAAATTAATAAAGTGAATTATGAAGAAATATTAAAAGATGAATTAAAAGTCACTTGAATGGAAAAAGGTGAAAGGAGGTATAAAAGAGAGATAGAGGCTTCTATTCTCTCATTATGTTGATTGATATTTTGATGTCTATCTTCTTAGCTAGAAAGCCCATGGTACTTTGGGGTTTTGAGGGTTTTGACTAAATAAACCCTAGAGATTAGCAAGGAGGTGAAAGATTCCTCTGTTCCTGGTCCAAGCTTGGCCAAGGAGGTGAAAGATTCCTCCCTCACCATTCTATTGTAGTTCAATTTAGTTTCAGAATCAAGTTGAGGAAGCAAGGCATAGTCTTGGGGTTTCTCTACTTAACAGGGGTGCATTGTGCATGAGAGAGGAGTTCGTGGGAGCTTTTGGACCTTGGATTTGGAGGAGATATCACTGTAGTAGTATTTTCCACCACTAGGGTGTCTTTTCTCATCATTGTGTTGAGGGTTTCCATGCCATATTCAACCATTCTTCCAGTTGTGTGAATTTATTGAAGGAGGGCACATTTATCATTGGATATATCCAGTGAGAGAGTTCAGATATGTTCCTAAATACAAAGAATCACTTCTCACGAGTTCATCTACTTCAGATCTATAGTGTGGTAGCTATTATTGAGAAGTTGGGAGGCCCAAAACATCATATCCCAGCCTCTAGGGCGCGCACCAACCAGGGAGGGCACAACTCTCCTCAATTATTCACTAGTTTGAATGAAGGAAACATTATTGGTTCAATAGATCTTATGTATGTAGCTATTGGAGGCCTATAGAAGGCTAGATCTCTCTTTGTTATTGAAGCTTGGAGATATATTCATCCACATGCATTATCTATTCATATCTCTTATAGATATGTTCATCTCTTGTACTTGGGTTAGCATATTTATTAATAAATAAATTCATATCTGAGTTTGTGGCCATTTTGTGTGTTATTCCTACTTGTATGTTGTTGTTACTTGCTATTTCTTTCATGAGAACAACAATTTGCTACAAAACACTAAACAACATAACCTTATCACACAACAAGAAGATAAATCAACAAATTGTTTGACAAAATACCACAACCAAAAAATACAAAACTTCAAAAGTTCTAGGCAAATTCACTTGGGAATGTTAGTAACAATTCTTGTCCTAGGCATAAGAGTTTTCAGGTCTGCAAGTTGCACGAGAAGCGCCCAAGCGCAGCACGGAAAAATATTGTTTCAAGCTTCCAAGAAAGTAAGCAGGCAAAATTATATTGTCGATGGTCCAGATTCATCCATAGGAGCAGATCGACGGTCGACAGGAAATTGTGGTTAGCGGAGTTGCGCCGAGATTAGCGCGATGGATTGCGCCCATATTGCATGCAGGAAAGGATAGTAGCCATCCATCCAAAGGACGCGTGGTGTGAGATCTAGTCACATCATCATTTCGGCATTTGGGAGTTCGAAGGGTGAGGGTTCCATATCGTTCTACATCTTGAAACCCCAAACCCCAAAGCGCCGAAAGCGCCCAAAGTCGGGCCCGCAGTATCACAGAGCAGTCTCAACCGTCCATTCAAGGGGACACCTGGTGCGCGATTAGGCTCCTCGCCTTTTCGCCCATCGCGACTCCGAAGCGCAAGGAGTAGCTCCTTCATATCCCCGAGACGCGAAGTGCCAAGAGCGTCCAGGACCCAGGCCCACAGTATTGCTGAGTGAGTTCAGGACCATCAGATATGAGAGGGATGCGTGGCACCTAATTAAGCCATCTCTGCATTTTTCTCGTCGTGACTATGATAAGCAAGGATCAACTCCTTCCTATTCACAAACGCCGAAAGCGCCTTTGAGAGTAAACGCAGGATCACAGCTCGTGGTCACTTGGGAAATAAAAGAGTTGTGCAAGAGGGGCCAAAGGCATTGGGTTTAGTCACAGAAGGGATCACCATGATATCCAGGTGCCATCTGATTCAATCTCAATCCTAGTTCTCGATTAGAGTAAATGAAGGTGAGAGGGGGTGGTTGAAACCTCTCCTCACTCTTTAAGTGTAAGGTATGGAGGATCTGGCAAGCTGTTTGCCCGAGAGGGTCCTGTGTACCGATTTTTTCCGAAGAAGCCATGCCGAGTCCTCGACTAGTCAGAGAGGTCTGCACATGCTAACTCAGCACTTAATGGCTCAGCTACTCCCCTTGCAGGAGCCATGCGCAGTTAAGGTGGCGTCTGAAGAAGAATATCCATCCGAGTTTGATTGAAGGAACACCACACCTTGGATAACTGAGCACGCCTCTGTTAGGTGAATTTTTCTGAGTATATAGACTCAGTCTTTGTATTTTGTAGAGATGGATGGTTGAGCAAGGCTCCCGGTTGTAAAACTTTAATGAAGCACTATTATTCTGGTTATGCATGGACTCTTGAGACTTCTTGCCTTGTGAATGTCAATTTCTTTCACGTCTTTGTTTATACTGTGTTAGAGAAGATCAGAATTGGAGGATCCAATCGAGTTGTAACTGTTATATGATGATGTAGGTTGGATCACTGTAACAGTTTCATTGTTTTTAATTGGTCCCTGTGATTTTCTTAGCACTGAATGACTTGGAATTAGAGGATCCAGTCAAGTCCCCCTTTCAGTTTCTCGATGCCCTAAACCAAGAGGATCTTGCATTCAGAGTTTTTCTTCTACAAACTGCTGAAAGGCCTGTTGCCTGAGGTAGTTTGATCACTCCTCTCACCAAGTATTCAACCTACTCATCTTTAAATCAACTCACTGACTGAAGTTAGATCAAGACCTCCTTTGTTCCTTACATACCGGACTCAGTTCCCGAGTTAGAGAGATACCTTCCCGAGTCTCTACCCATTTGATCACCCATTAAAACTATTGTGACATAAAACTGATGGGCGTTGGGCTCTGCTCCTGCAAGCAATCCAGGAGTGACTTCTGATGGTAACATTTATGGCACTGTTGCCGGGGACGAAGTTGAAAATTTTCCCCAGGATTAAACGACATTGAGCCTCTGATTCTAAAGGTGCATTAGGTATCAGAGCCTTTGAAGATTTCTACTGTGCACCTGGCGACTCCATTGTGACAACTCCACTGTGGCAAACCTGTTGTGATAATTGTGGCTTTCAGAGGCAGACACACGCGGTCCCATCCACAGCTGCCTCTATCTACACCTAAAACTGATCCGGAGGTGGTTCTCAGAAAAGGAAAGGCCTCTGAAGAAGAAGCTTCCACCGCTGAACTAGGTAATCCGCCATCTCCTTCTGTAGGAACTCCATTTTCTCCTCCTTAGTTTCTTAACAGACCTTTTTCCGAGGTTTCCCATTTCCTGAATTTTGGGAGTGTTCCTGCTGAGTTTTCCCCTCCTGGTCTGGGATTGGAGGGAGAAATCCTTGTCACTCCCCTCTCCTCTGAAGTTGTACTTTGGCGTAGACCCAGGACCCCAGAAGTGTGCCTCGTTTGTATTTTTACCACTCCTCCTCTTGTTACTGTTACCACTCCTGCACAAAGAGGGGCATCTGCTGACTTGAGCTCGTTAGCCTTCTCCTTAAATCCCCTTTTGTTTCCCATTCCACTTCGAGACTCATTCCCAGTAGCCCCTTCGTGAACTCCTTCTCCTCCAAGTTCTCCTTCACCTAATATCCCTATGGTTGGCACTAATCCCCCTCTAAATAGAATGGATTCCATAGTTGCTGCGAGATATGCTCCCTTAATCCTACCCCATCCAATGAATCCTCTCCCTGCTGGAGATTACTTGAAGTATATTCCCAAGTTCACTAGGGAAGGGGACATAACTGCGGAAGAGCACTTGGCTGCTTTCTATAGTTATGTAGACAAACTGAACATTGAAAATGAAGATGTATGGATGAGAGTCTTCATCCAGAGCCTGGATGGTGAGGTGAGGAAGTGGTTTAGAGGATTGGCCCCCGGATCTATTGCTGGGATCGAAGCTCTGGATAGTGCTTTCCTGAGGCAGTGGGGAGATAGGAAGGATTTCATGTATTACATGACAGAGTTCCGGTATTTGAAAAAGATGGAAGGAGAGTCTGTCTCTGACTTCTCCAAAAGATTCAATAAGATGTATAATAAAATTCCTGCTGAGATAAAACCCTCAGAAGCCTCGACCAAGATTTCTTATGCTAGTGCGTTTGGTCCCGATTTCTGTCTTTTATTGAGAGAAAGAAGAGACACCTCCTTAGATCAAATGCAAGATGCGGCCATAGGGGTGGAATCTAATGTATTAGCATCTAATAGACTGAGGAACAAGGCCAACACAGACAGGAGAAAGGGAAGATCTGAAGCCTCAACTTCTAGCCCATCGGTGCCCCACCCTCAAGTGAATGAACTGACCAAGATGGTGAAGTCTCTGTCTGCGGAGATGGAGAGAATGAAGGTGGAGGGGAGGCAAGCATACAAGGGCCCTCAAAGTGCAGAAAATAAAGGAGGTTTTAGGAGGCCAAACAATGTTGTTTCCCCGACTGTGCAAAGAGAGAGGGGAAGAGACAGAGAAGACCAGAAAATTCAGGCCCCTTTCCAAAACAATTTTATGGCCAAGGAAGAAGAAGGGGAAACATATGAGCTTGATCCTGAAATCCATTGCTTTGGAGACACTCCTCCTTTTCCTCATCTCACTCAATCAGCATACGAGGAGTCTCTCATGGACAGTCAGCTAAATGAATTGAACAAGGAAAACAAGGCTAGTGGCAGCCAAGGCAGGTATGACCTGAGGTCCAAGAAAAGGACAGTAGCACCTGATGCTCCTGACCAGTTCACTAGAACAGAGAAACCTGCTAATGAAGTAGCAGACAGTCACAGAGGTAATAAGACCCGACCCCTCTCTCCCATAGTCCAGAGTCATGTTCCCGAAATAAGAGAAATCTCGAAGCTTACATCTTCTTTTAATTTCAAGCATGAAATTCAAAATATCAGAATCCTTGTGCCCCTGACTGAATTGATTAAACATGAAGGGTTCAAAAGACGCTTCTCTGAGATTTTACAGTCTAAGGTCTCCTGCCTTCCCACAGACTCCATCAATTTGCAGGATGAAAAGCCTACAGTTATTCTAGGTCCTATGGTAGAAGACAGAATTGACTCACCCCCTCCCTTCTACACTTCCTTGAACATACATGACAAGGTACTGCACAACTGCTTGATGGAT
>SNQJ01S0047656.1:53032-64355 GCA_010110895.2 Picea sitchensis
AGTGGGTTAAGATGGTTAGAAGGTAACCCCTTGAGGAAGCTACATGAAAGTATAAATAAGAGGCAAGGGTCTCTCATTTTTAATCACACTTGAGCATATTGAATATATACAAGTGACTGAGGTAACCAAAGGATATCTAAGCTGAATTTTAGAGGGAAGGTGAAGTAAAGAAGGCCGAAATTCAAGGGAAGATAATTTTTTTTTATGATGCTTTATAAGGTATGTTATTTATAGGTCATCTCACCATTTTTGCAATAAATTTGTTTCTAGAATTATTCAGACCATGAAATTGGGAGGCCATTGATGAAATATATCCAAGTAGTTGTGATACAAATTTCATCTTGTGGGTCGTTGTATTTTTGGATTTACACTCCATGGAAAATAGGGTTTGTGGCTAGTCCTGAAACTAGTCTAAAACAAATGTTTCGGGTAAAAAATTCATAACTTATTCATAACAGATCCAAATTTAGTAAGATCAAATGTATTGGTTAGAGTACATTCTGTAGTATTATGTGTACAATTTTCATATCCATACAACAAATATTCCATGCAGGGCATGCTCTACAAGTTAACTCTCTATAATAAACAAAAATTCAACAAGGTATGTCATTTTCGCTATAACTCCTTTTTTGAGAGGTTCCAAGTAGTGAAATCTGGAGGAATTGCATAAAAGACACTGAAAAAAATTGTGTACCATTTTCATATTTATTCATTACAGGTACATAGTTATGATTATTGCAAGTTAGGGTTGTTGACTAATCCAAAATTAGTCACGTGAGACTAAAATAAAGTTTGATGAAAATGATAGTCTCTTGTTGCTAAAGTTAATGAAGGTTTGAAGGTATGTGATCATATACACCAGGTCTGTCACAGAGTTACAAATCAGATTTGGATGATAAAATTGATTAGGGATTTTTGGTTGAGGTATGTTATAGATAGAGGTTGTATAACAATGAGGTTGTGGCACATGGTTTGATGTAATGGTTTATGGTATTTGGTTGCCAAATAACATTTTGATGGTTATATTGGTATATGGTTGAGGCACATGTTGGGTACATTGTTTAGATAAGTAGTTGATGAGTTGGCACATACATGACGTGGATAGTTGATGATGTTGGTACATCTTGATGAGTCATATTTGATGAGTAGCTGATACATGATTGGTACATACTTGGTACATGGTCAGAGGCACTTGTTAGTAGTATTGTTCACACATGGTTTATGGATAATGTAGCATACTTGTATTGGTATATTATTAAAATCACATATTGATTTTGGTGATGATTATGAGTTTTTGTGTTGTGCATGGTTGATTCACTTGTTTATGGTACATGATGATTACAGGTTGAGGTACAGGTTGGTGCATGGTTGATGCACTTGTTTATGGTACATGTTGATTACAGGTTAAGGTACAGGTTGGTTCATGGTTGATGAACTTGTTTATGGTACAGGATAATTACAGGTTGTTTAGTATAGATTGGTGCATGGTTGATGCACTTTTTTATGGTACAGGTTGATTAAAGGTTGATTGGTATAGGTTTACAACAATATATCTCACAGTGATAGTGTGACAATGGTTCCATCATTCTACTTATATTTCAGGGTGGTTGGATAGGGCAAGGACAGGTGGTTGTAGCCACCTTCCGATTGTAGCCAAATAACATAGGGGGTTGTGGCCTCCTTCTTGTTGTAGCCAGAGAATTGGGGAGTTGGAGATTCCCTCAAGTTGTATCCTAAGAAACTAGGGGGTTGGAGATTCCTTCCAGTTGCAGCTGGAAAACAAAGGAAGTTGGTGCTTCCAATGAATGTAATTCTTCAAGACATATAAGAAAAAGCATTATGTGGTTTTCTCTCGCTTTGGGTTTCCACGTAAAAAAACCGATGTACTATCTATGTGTATGAATTCTCATTTGTTCATTGTTTATTTACTATGCAATTATTGGATGATAATGCTACATTGATATAACACTTGCATTTTATGGTGAAAAAGGATTAAATTGCTATATTATTGATTCACTCTCCCTCTCAGTAATCCAACATTGTGCACATAGGGGGAGCCAGAGGATGATAGGGGAATCGTCTAAGACAAGGAAACAATGAACAAATAAGGAAGGGAATGAGGATGCAGGAAGGAAACATACCAGAGGAAGAGTACAATTTTGGAGAATTGTGTGGAGGATGAAGGTACAAGAGGCAAAAGATTGGGGCTAGGAGAGAATAGAAACACAATGAGTCGAAAGAAATAGAACCTTGTGCACAAGTTAGAATCATGGAGATACCATATGTAGGAGGAAAAGAAGAAGGGTCTCAGTCAAGTCCAGTAATAGAGGAGCCAATAAGCTCTACTCAGATTGGATCCTATGTTGAATCCACGACCCCAAGTGCATCACCAAAATTAGAGATAACAATTGAAGATTTATCAAAAGCCATCATAGTTAGTCAAGGAGTACATAGTATTAGTAGTCAGTATAGTGGAAGCAGTGTGTAGAGTCAAAGTCAGAATCATATTCCACCAACATCACCAAGAGGAGGGATGACACAAGCCAACATGGTGGGAGTAGATAATACTCTTAGACTTCTTGAATTCAAGGAAGTGGGGTCAGAGGATCCGGAACAACACTTTTTGTGTGCAAAACAGTTTGGGCCGCTAAAAACATACAGGATGATGCCGTAAAAATTGCGCAGTTAGCAATGAAATTTAGAGGTCGTGCATTGGTATGGTATATGAAGTTACAAAGAATTATGCCTATAGGGAAGGCCATGACTCTGACATAGATAAAGTAATCACTATTAAAGGAGTTCAAAAATCCAAATTCGAAATAACAATACATCACTGAGCTAAAAGAGATCAAATAGGTACAAACAAAGTTCGTATGGGAGTTTGATCAACGCTTTAAGAATGTAATGGGGAGATTGAATTTCCAAATTCTAGATCAACAACATCAAGAGTGGTTTATTGCTGGACTTCTGCCACACATTCAAAGGCCCCTAATTCAACAAAATTTTATGTTGCAGCCCGAGGTGCTAGAGATTGCAATGAAACTAGAGGCATCATCGGTAGGAGACACAGGAGGAATGGCACAGGTTTAGACGCGGTTGGATGCATTAACCATTCAGTTGGTCAAGCTTACCAAAGGAAGGGAGAAACAAGAACAAGTGTGGTGTACCTAATGTAGGATATAGGGCCATCACAATGACGAATTCCCAACATTCATGTAGTATTTAGCAGGTAGAGCACCAAATCCACTACCAGGAGGGGGATATTGCAAGATATGTAAGAAATGGGGACATCACCCCACAAAGTTTCCATTATTGCAGAAGTATCAAAGTACACAAAAGAACTTATTTTTCAACTTTTGCAAGTCGATAGAGCATGAAGAGAAGGATTGTCATGCGTTCAATATACTAAGGGAGAGCACATGAAATATGTATAGAATCCAAGAAGAGAATATCGACACAGAAGGAGGTGGTGCGCAGTATAACAATCAGAGAGGGTTCAATCAAGGGAATAGAGGGAACTTTGGTAGAGGTCGTGGGAGAGGAACTTTTGGTAGAGGAGGACGAGGATAGATTATCTATTATAACTTTAATCAACTAGGAGATTTGGTTCACGATTTCCAAAATCCATGTATGACATGAAAATATTGCAGAGCACTGGATCACGTGACAGAAGAATGTCCTCAACTAGTTGCGAAATTGTAGGCCAAAGGAAACCCAAATCAGACTCTAAATAAAAATGTTTAGATGATCTCATCTGAAATACGTAGTGAAGGACCAAAAACCATAGTCGTTACACGTGGAGGAGCTAGGACAGGCGCTAATACAGAAACTCGAGGAAACCAAATGAAGTAGTGGGTAAGGAAGTCAGTAGGGCCTATACCAACATTCGATAACCAAGCGATTATTAACTTGAAAAAGAGGGAAATGATATTCGAGGTTGGCGATCTGAAAGTTACTGCACCTTTGGACCAATCAGAAGCAAAGTGATACACAGAGACAACAAGAGGGAAGGACATTGACAACTTATACAATCTATCTACGTGGATGGAGGACTGTGTCGACCTGAAAATGGATGGCGCACATTGAGTTGGAGAAATATCAGTTCATGCACATCAGATTCATAATTCGATCTGGAAAATTGACAATAGAGGATGCATGAAGTATCAACTAGACGATGTGCACAAATAACACGATCCTTGCACTAGATGGAAACAAAGCTATGTGATCCACCCTGGTATGATGGACTGAATGAGATTGTCATAATTAGAAAATCATTTGATTTGTAGGTGCCTGAACAACAGAGGAGATTTGAATTGTATGTCGTCTTAAAGGCAAGTCGAGCTAGGTGGTGGGCTCCACACAGAAAGGAAATGAAAGACTAGGCACAGTGTAGTCGACTTATGCAGATACGCTTTGGGACGGAGGAAGAAGAACCTGCATAGAAATAAATAGGAGAGAGAAACCCAACAAGTCACTTAGAAGGTTGTAGGGCCTTATGGTGCTCAGTACCAGAGATAGAGTGGGTGCACAAATTCATACACACATTGGACATAATCCTGAAGAATTGGTATTTGGAATTGGGGATGCACAGGGAGACAACAAGTTGGGAAGAATTGGTCCGGAGATTCGAAACCACATTCACATTTGAACATGAATCTCCCTCCATACATACAACAATACATGCCATTCAAACAAATATCTTCTCAGAGGTAGAGACGATGGAAGTAGTACCTTTATGAAATGCGCACAAAGCCAAGATGACAATCAAGAAGCTATTCAAATGATATTGATCCCAATTACTTTCAGCACAAAATGAAAGCAGAGATATAATAAAGAAATGTACAAAGATATCTCAGATATCCAATAATATAACATAAATGTATCAGAGATTGTTGTTGGGGAAAAACACCCTACGGACTAGCAAATAGAGTTTAGACTTTGCATGCAGATATGACCGAATAGAAATTACTTTCTACCTTCATCCCTAGATTTAAATCCCCTTTTCTTAGTATATGCATGGAAAGATCAACCTACCTCGTTATCGGCGTTTGATGTCGATCCTCCGTTGTGCTTGATTACTTGTTCACAATACTCCTTCCAAAGCTGACCTACATTCAAGATGAGCAACAACTATACATGCATACTACTTATATACTCACGGGTTAGAAATAAAACATAAACTAATCAAACCATAAAAATTTCATGAATTCGGACGGGAAAAACATTCTCTTTATTACTTAAAATGAGTCAACTTACAAAAGTTGAGACCGGCCACCGCTCCTTGAACCTGATCCTGGGCTCCTCTTATTCTGTCCTACAACTTCTTTGATTTAAAAATCCTTTGGAATTAGGAAAGGATAAAGGGTTGGGACAATGGAAATACGTAAATGGGAAGAGTTTCCTTGCTATATTTTTCCTCCTCCAAACGGTACCCCTACCCCTTCTTTTATAGGCTAGAAGGAGCTAGGTATTTGGACGAACCCTCGGCCATGGATGGTCGGGAATTTCAGTTAACTCACCCATAGCTTTTTGTTCCATTGAAAAATTTCCTTTTTTCATGCTTTTGTCGGTCCACACAGGCTGTTTTGGGTCAGCCAGCGTGTACACGCGTGCAGTAATGAGTTAGGGCGCGTGGGCCTTTGCAAGAGGATTTTCAAAGAGTTGTTCAACAGTGTTTTTAGCAAAGAAAGGATATGAGTTGGCCTAATTCCAGGTAAGCATGTGTGGTGAAATTTAGGGTTATAACAGAGATGCAACCATAAACAAAAAGATACAATAATACACAATTTTCTATTAATGAGCGAAAATGTACAAAGACTATAAAAATACAGAGTGAAAGACTCGCTAGAATGGTGACAGCTTATCTCTGAGAACAGATGTGTATGCTACTCGCATTCAGAACAAGATGATTTTACAATGAGGATCCAAAGGCCTTTTTATCATAAATAAAATCCAAAACCCTAATCTCGGAAGATGAAAAGCCAACAGTTTTGTGGACCCTGTTTTGGATAGTTTGGTGTATCAACTTCCCGGCTGTGTAACTTTGGCATACGATCTCTGTTTGGGGCGCACGATAGCTCGTTGGAAAGGTATTGTCAAGGATATTAATTTGGGGGGTGATCATTCAACTATAATTGAGAATATAGATCCCGAAAAACCTTCATTTAGGCCCTCAAAATGGCCCTAGAAGTTAAAAATTGCTAAAAATAGTAAATTACCAAAATTGCCAGAAAACTGTTTTGAGCCAGTTGGAAAAGGTGGGTGGCCACCGATATCCACCTGGATCAATCCTCCCTCCTTAGGAATAAATGGTATCCATTGATTTGGGTGCCTGGGGGAGAGGGAAAATCATTTGTTGAATCTGCATCTTGATGAGTTGCTTACCTTGTTGGAGAAGTTGTGTTTCTTAGCTTATTGAAGGTTGTCGCGAACCCGTGGCTGGAAGGTTTGGACCTTTTTAACTAGTCTGGATACATGAGATGCATATGTACAAAAGGAATATTTAAACGCTGTTGCAATCTTATTGACATGCTTCTGTTGGATAGAAGGTTCTTGGACTAAGGATGTAGTGGTGTTCTTCTGTTCACGCTTTGAATAGATTATGAAGAAGTTGAATTTTGTAGTATGAGATACTACCTCGCGACACTATTTAGGTGGGAAAATAGTCAGAATTACCTCTGGTATCTTGTAGAGATGACCCCCCAGACTAATAATGACACTATGGGTTGAGACTCATAAATAGCATGGTTCTTCCACATATATGGTTGGCCCAAGAAAACATCACAAACATCCATGGGGAAACATCACATAATACCTCATCCTTGAAGGGATGGATGTCATATGACAATCGACAATGTTGGCTGATAGGAATATCTCATGATTGGTGAAGCCACTCGATGTTGTATGGCTGGGTGTGTGGTGTTGTCAACAATCCTAACTGTTTGACGACCTCTGCTGAGATGAGGTTCTTCTGGCTTCCGCTATCAATAATAAAATGCAACGGGGTCCCCTTCACCCACATATGTGAATGAAAAAGGCGCTCCCCCTCTTCATAATATGTTGGTTCTTTTGTTTGAATTGCTGCGGTCATGACAATAGCAGTGGGGTATGTGTCGATGATCTGTCTTCTATCAACATTTTCAGAATCAAATTCTGAATCAGGGTTCGAATCCTTGTCTTTTATCTCAGCCACCGATGACTATTTTGAGTGACATTCATCGGTGTTGTGCCAGGGGCTTTTGTGGAAATCACACCATTTTCTAGTGTCCTTATTTGTCTTTATGTGACCCTTCTTTTCCTATGGCTTGGACTGGTTTTTGGGATGTTGTTTGTTAGGGACGTCTTTATCATATTTTGGTTGTTTCATATTTGCAGACTCAAACTCCTATTTGTTCTGGTGCTTAAACTTCTTCTCGATTTTAACAACATATCGATAAGCAGAACCAAGTGATTAGATGTCTAGAAAATCCATTTCAGTTTGGGTGTATCTGTGTAGAGCCCCATGGTATTTCAGAACCAAATGTTGCTCAGAGTCTTTAATACCCAGCTTGGTGTACAAGGTATGGAAGGTATTGGTGAATTCCCAAACTGCTTGTACCCTCTCTTGCTACAATTTGGTCCATCTCATGTACTGGTCCTCATAGTTTCCAACAGGGTAATATTGTTCCTTTACCACATCCACCAAAAAATCCCAAGTGGGATCGACCCCATATATTCCAGACTCCTTTGTGGAACTTTTCTCCCAGTAAGTTTCCCACCAATGTTTTACATGGGGGAGAGCCTTAAGGAGTGTCAAGGTGATATTTTCCCTGTCAGAAAAATGGTGAACACAAAAATAACCTTCTAGTAGATTTAACCATTTTTCTAGGGCATCCTCATCTATCTGACCTTCAAATACGGGAATATCAAAAATAACTTGTACCTTGAAAGGCGAGTTGCCTCCAAAGTGGCCACTTGATGAAGACGTGTCTGTTGTTATTGGCAGGCGTTGAAGGATGTGGGAAAAATTCTCCATCATTTCATCCCTCGGTCGCGTGGGAGCTTATGAGAGAAGAGATATAATAAAAAAATGTACATATATATATCATATATCCAATAATATAACAAAAATGTATCAGAGATGCAACCATAAACACAGAGATACAATAATACACAATTTTCTATTAATGAGCGAAAATGTACAAAGACTGTAAAAATATAGAGTGAAAGACTCACTAGAATGGTGGTATCTTATCTCTGAGAAGAGATGTGTCCGCTACTCGCATTCACAAGAAGATTATTTTACAATGAGGCTCCAAAGGCCTTTTTATCATAAATAAAATCCAAAACCCTAACCTCGGAAGATGAAAATCCAACAGTTTTGTGGACCCCGTTTTGGGTAGTTTGGTGTATAAACTTCCTAGGGGCGTAACGTTGGCATACAATCTCCGTTTAGGATGAACGATATCTCGTTGGAAAGGTATCGTCGAGGAGATTTATTTTGGGGGAATCATTTAGCTATATTTGTGAAGCTCGATCCCAAAAAACCTTCATTTAGGCCTTCAAAATGGTCCCGGAAGTTAAAAATTGCTAAAAATAGTAAATTACCAAAATTGCCAGAAAATAGTTTTGAGCCAGTTGGAAAAGGTGGGTGGCCACCGATATACACATGGATCAACTATAATGTAACAAAGGAATAATATGAAGAAGAGGATCCCATGAATTTCCAAATACCTGAGACAAAAGGAACCCGTGCAGTAGAAGGGTCAGAGCTTGCATCCACTGTGTACACACAACCCATCAAGACGAAAAAGTTCAATATTGGGACAATAAAGAATCCTAAGTTTTTTGTAGATAGGAGATTAATGGAATGATTATATAGTTGAGAAGGTTGCAGACTTATGGCGGGAATATCAATATTTATTTCCAACCACATTCTCTGAGATGAAGGGGATAGCAGGTGACTTAGGCGAGATGAAGATCCTACTAAAACCAGGAGCTAGGCCAATGCGACAAAGGTCTTATAGGCTAAACCTGAGGTATAAGGAGAAGGTCAAGGATGAAATAGACAGGATGCTCGACGTAGGTATCATTAAACTGGTTGAAGAATTCAAATGGATTATTCCAATGGTGGTGCAGGACAAGAATACAAGATGAATTATGATCTGTGTAGACCTAAGGAAGTTGAATGATGCATGCTTACATGAACCATTCCCAACACCCTTCATGGATGAGGTACTGGATAACGTAGGAGGTTTAGAGACATATTCATTTACAGATGGATTCTCTGGGTACCATCAGATAAGAATTGCACAAGAAGATAGACACAAAACCACGTTTGTGACGAAGTGGGGCAGTTATTAGTACACGGTGATGCCATTCATATTGAAGAATGCCCTTGCGATGTTTTCTAGAGTAGTAGTGGAAACATTCAAGGAGTTCATACATAATTGTTTGGAGGTTTACTTGGATTATTGGACAATGTTCATTCTATTGTAGAATCATATTGAAGTCCTTCGACTCATGTTAGATCGATGCAAGCAGTGTCAAATCTCGTTGAACTTAAATAAGTGTATCTTTTGTACCCCGTTTGGAATTCTACTAGGATATGTAGTATGGAAACAAGGAATATTGGTTGACCCAACCAATATCGTAATAATTCTGGAATTGGAGCCTTTGACATCATTCCGACAGTTAAGGGAAACTTTGGGTCATGCAGGTTATTACAGGAATTTTATCAAAGGATATGAACATATTACCGCACCCATTGAAAATTTATTGAAGAAGGAAGACAAGTTTCAATGGAATGAGGACTACCAGAAGGGGATGGACACTTTGAAGCATAAACTAGTGACCACACCCATTTTGATCTTTCTATAATGGAACAAGGAGTTCCATGTACATGTAGATGCATTGTCCATAGCGTTGGGAACAATGCTGTCACAACCAGGTGAAGGGGACATCAATCATCCAATTGAATTTGCAAGTAGGAAACTGTCTACATCTGAAAAGAATTATACCACTACAAATCAGGAAGGATTGGCAATGGTCTATGCGCTACAAAAATTCAAGCACTACTTATTGGGGTCCCACTTCAAGATGTATACAAACCATTTTTACTTAAAGTAATTAGTCAATAATCCTGTATTAGGAGGAAGAATATGAAAATGGTTACTATTATTTTAGGAATATGAGTTTGAGGTCATAGTAAAACCAGAAAAGTTGAATGCAGGACTTGATCATCTCTCGCTCATATTGATAGGAGAAGATGCAGACAACTTAGATGATAATTTTCCCAATGTGCATTTATTTGCAGTCAAGATGGTGGATGATTACTTTGAAGACATTGTGGAATTTCTAAGAACATGCATGGCCCAATCTGAGATGACAGTGGCACAGAAAAAAACAATTGGTGGTGAAAGAAGCAACCAGTTGATTGTAGGGAACTTGTATAAGTTAGGAGTAGCTGGAATATTGAGGCATTGTGTACTAGAACATGAAAGGTCGATGATATTATAGGAAGCGCAT
Source organism: Picea sitchensis (assembly GCA_010110895.2). NCBI lineage: Eukaryota > Viridiplantae > Streptophyta > Pinopsida > Pinales > Pinaceae > Picea > Picea sitchensis. Next base: position 63,539 of record SNQJ01S0047656.1, read on the forward strand.
GATGGAATTTTTGGTGGGAATGAAGAAGGAAAAGCAATGACACAAAATATTTTATGCGCAGGGATTTGGTGGTCTACACTGCACAAAGATGCAAAGGAGTATTGCCAAGCCTACAACGTATGTCAAAGAGTGGGAAAATCATCTGGGAGAGATGAAATTTTGTTAAATCCACAAGTTACATTGCAAGCATTTGATAAGTGGGCCATTGAATTTGTAGGGCTAATCAATCCACAAGCCACGCGATCAAGGGCAAGATACATCATCACTAGGACAGAGTACTTCACCAGGTGGCTGAAAGCATCACTAGTTACTGATTGTACTACAGAGACTACTACATAATTTCTATTTGAGAACGTAGTCACAAGGTTTGGATGTCCGCACATATTACTTAGTGATCAAGGTACTCACTTTCTTAACAGAAAAATTGCAGCATTAACTAAAGAATTTCAGATTCACCATCAAAAGAGTACACCATATCACCCTCAGGCCAATGGCATAGTGTAATATTTTAATAAGATCTTGGAAAATGCTTTGAAAAATATTTGCAACGTAAGGAAAGTTGATTGGGACTTGTGATTCCCTGCAGTGTTATGGGCTTACATGACTACAAGTAAGAAGCTGACAAGGCAGACACTGTTCCAATTTATTTATAGATAGGAAGCAATGATGCCAATGGATTTCATTCTATCCAACCCACACATTGAAACAATCACCGAGCTCTCTGATACTAGTGAAATAGAGGTGAGATTGGCGTGTTGGACAACTGAGAGGGGGGGTGAATCAGTTGTTACCGTGCTTAAACAATTATGCTTCTTTT
>SNQJ01S0047656.1:78422-92372 GCA_010110895.2 Picea sitchensis
AGTTTCAAATGTTTTAATATCTCGATACTAATTATAAATATGCATTTATTTGTAAATAAAGGAAAAATCACTTAGGCTAGGAATTCCTGTTGTTACAATTTGCATTATAGATGGTAAGGGTGATGGATTTGAAACTAATCCCATGGAAGAAAATGATTATAATATTATTGATAATGAAGGAATAATTATGTTGATACATGACACTTTTACTTCCATGGATGAGAACACACCCATGGATGAAATCTATGATAATATTCAAGATGTACCTCTTATTGATAACACACAAAAAACCATATAAAATGACTCAAATACGTGTCTTCTCTCTGTTGTTTGTTGTTAGTCAACTTGAAGGTATTGAATAATATTTCAAAAACATGCATGACACAGATCCTAAGGTATGGGAGTTAATTGTTTATAGTTTTGTGATTGCAATATATAATATGTAATATCTACCATTCAATACATTTATTATCTTTTTTATTGTAGATTGTTAGGTGATATTCTCATTCCATCATAAAATACTTTACCTCACACATACTGAGAATTGTGTTCCTTTATGAAAGATATGGGAATAGAGTAACAAATAAGTAGTGCATGTCCCAATGATCATATTATATGTTATGGATAGCATGCAACAAAGTTGGAATGCATTAAATATGGAATCAATAGATATTGAACTAATTAGAATGTGGAATTAGTAGATATTGAACTAATCAAAATGTGGAATTAGTAGAAAGTTACCCTTCAAATGTTTCAACTGTGGTCGGATCAGATACTTTTCTAACAAATGTCGCTATCCCAAGCAGGAGGATAATGATGATGAAGAAGCCCACAAGCAGAAAGACCAATACAAGAAGAAATTTTATAATAAAAAGAAAAACTTCTACTCTAAAGAAAACATCATCTCTTTAGATATGAGTGAAGATGAATATTCAGAGCTTCTATTTATGGGAATGAACACTCAAAATAATAATATAGATAATGAATAAAAAACTGAAAGTGAAGGTGACGTAGATCTAGAAGCAGAACTTATTAATGTTTTGGAGGAACTAAGAAAGTATAAAAAGAAGTACAAACTACTTAGGGCACAACTTCAAGAATTTGAAGAATCACATCAATCAAGAGAAATAGATGCATCAAGAACCATCAAAGAGTCAGAAAAGATCATCAGTGATTTGAAGTCCTAGATCCTGGAAGCTAAAAGAATTGAAGAAGTCATTTTAAAACAACTCAATGGCAGAGAACAAGTATTTAAGAAGCTAGAGGCTGAGATTGAATTGCTTAAAGGTGAATTTGAAAAAGAAAAGAAGAGATCAAAATTTGAAAATAGTTCAAAAATATTAGATGAAATTCTCAGTAGTCAAAGGTCACCAAACAACAAGACTAGTTTCGGATACACACAAGACTCAACCACTACATCACAAGGATCAACCAAAAGGCCAATCAATTACACAGATGCTCTAAAAAGATCCTTAAGAAGAGAAGATAATAAGGAAAATATGATAACATTGAAAATTGTTCCACATAAACATAAATCAACACTCCCTACTAGAGTAAAATATGACAAGAAAAATACAATCACCAGAAGGAATAACCCTAATAAATATCTATTTATTGGATATTGTTACTCTTGCAATAATTTTGGGCATAAGGCAGTACACTGCAAAGCTTATGGACAATACAATCGTAGAAATGTCCAAAGATATAAGAACAATAAGTATAATACAAACAAGAGAAACTATAACTCATTTTCTCCTTTGCAAAACTTCAATATTCAATGCCAAAAATGAAACAACTATGGCCATAAAACTAGAGAATGTTGATTACAAATGCAATGCTTGAAGATAGTAAACCATAAAAAGCATAATAAGAATATATGGAAAAGAAAATTTGAAGTACAAAGAAAGAAATATGATGAATATATTGCACCTGAAATTGATGAAGTTAATAGTAGGAGAATGGTGGGTAAAACTTCTAATAAAGAATATAAAAATCAGAGTGTTGCATATAAAATGAATCAAGCTCAAGAAAGGAGAGTTCCTAAAGAATAATATGACAAAATTGTAGTTTTTGATGATGTCCTTCAAATCAATAGTCCACTATCCAATGAAAGAAAAATAGAAAAAGAAAATTCTAAAGAAGAATATGAAGAAGTTTTTGTTACACAAAATATTGATGATGATGACAAATCTTCAATAGTTGACCAACCTGAAGAATTGAGTGATGATGATCTCAGAAGTTTTCCAATGTTATTTTAATGATCTACTGAAACTCCTCCTCAAAAATTATAAACAAAGAAAGGAAGGAGAAATTAGGGAATACTTAAAACTGTTCCTGTTGATACCCCTATGAATATTGAAGCACAAAAAAAAAAATAATCTCTTGGATTACAAATGAATGAAGAGATAACTAGCATCATTGAAAGAAACATGGTTTGATGATATATCTCTATGAAGGATCTGACATGGTTTGTTGTAGGTCTTCATCTGTCCAGGAACAATGTTGGTTATGTATTCTCTTAGTGAAGTTATGTGAAACGGTTTCTGCAGATCTATTATGAGAAGACATGGGGAGTTATTATTCTTCCCATGATTGGTTGTAGCAGCATGATTCCAGGGGGAGAGGTTCATATACAGGGTGGGCATCACCTCAGGGGGAGTATCACCCTAAAAGGAAACATCCCCTTTTGCCATTGTTGTCAAAGGGGGAGAATGATCAATAAAATCCATCTAAGATTGGAAAAGGGGTTTTACTGTGTTGGCATCAATGCCAAAGGGGGAGAATATTGGACTTGATGTTATGGTGTTGGCATTGATGTCAAAGAGGCCAAAATGATCAATGTTGGACATGGTATTATGGTATTTTCATTATCAAGAAGATCAAATATGTCTGTGAGATACTAAATATCAGGAGAGATAATGTAGTAAGTTGTGCAGAAGACATAGTGTGAGGAACAAAGGAATCCCTCATATTACCAGATCATCTCTCAGGTGGATCAATGCAAAAAATATCAAGAGAGAAGGCGAGATTGAGTAAGGCTGAAACATAGTTTTGTAATTAAGGAAATCTATGCAAAGGATTGTGGAGTAATCATGATTGTTCCCTTTTGAATTTCGGGAGTAATCACAACCATTGAATCAAGGAGGAATCATGTTCGTTGGTGTAGTTTCAGGACATCAGAAATTTGCCACTTCGGTGAACATTGGATATAAGGTAGAGGCACGAACTCGTGAAGTCACAAAGTCATGAAATCTTTCCATTCGTTAGATCAAGGAGGTAATTTGGATGAATTCTCAACCATCCGTTTGATTTTAGTGGAAGGATAGTGTAAGCCACAAATATCCCGGAGTCTTGGATTAAACGAATTGTCGTCAACCATTGATCTGGAGTGAAAATATGAGAACTTTTATATCATAGTAAAGGAAATAAGATGGTCAACTCCGGTGCTGACCACTCTGGTGAAAATAAGTATAGAACATGTAATTTCAACTGAATACCGGAGCCACAAAGTCTTGAAGTGAATTAGGGTCATCAGATCTGGGCAATGCATGGCAACCATTGGATGAGGATTGGTGGGTCTAATGGTGGTCAACTTCAGCACTAACCAATTTGGTGAAAAGTGGTCTAAAACATGTAATTTCACCCAAAGGTCAGAGCCCCAAAGTCTCGAAGTGAATGAGGGTCGTTGGATCAAGAATTTAGGTGAAAACTAGACTGTCTGATATAGAGTAATGTCCCAAAGGGGAAAGAAATATGACACTTCAGGATATCCACGTCAACGAGACCATGTTAGTAAGGACATGTGGCACAATCATATGGTGACAAGTGTCAAGGTCTAATTGGCACTTTAGGTATACGTAAGTCATGAATCTAGGTGACACGTGGTAGCCACTTAGCTAGTGCCACATCAACAGTGACGTCAACAAGATACGTCACTATGGGAGTATGTCCTTCAAGGATATCTAGTTTCTCCTACCAACAACTACCCAAAGCACTGAAGGGAAAAGTCATGAACTAATGCTGGTCATTGATCTAAGATCCTTCAGGTTCTCTCATGATTGTTAGATCAAGCATAGTGGAAGGATAGAGAATGTAAGCATGAGATGTTAACTGAAACCAAGTGTTCATCATCGTGTTATGACTTATTCGGTAAGTAAACCTTTGGAGGGATTGAACTACTTCATAGTTCGAGTAGCCTGAAGTCCCAGAGTCACAAATAGTCGATTACCCAAAGAGTGAGAGGTCCTTTGTGCCTAATCCCATGGTACTAGATCCTAGACATGTGAAGGTTATTAAGTAGGGAAGTGTTGATAAGAACTCCGATGGAATTTTCTCCGGAAGAATTAAAAGATTGAAAAGGGCGGAGTCCCAAAATGCCAAAATCCCATAGAGAACAGGAACCGCCCATCTCAACGTGTAAATAAAACATGATCGTCAATTTGGATAAGTGATTAAGCACTCATTTGGCTTAGCGCTTAGTCACTTCCTATGTTCATATGGAATAGAGGTCGTAAAAGTGAGTCTGTGCAAATTCAACATACAAAGTAATAATTTTTCCTCAGCCAGGAAGAAACTTTGAACCATATAGGATTTGGATTCATCCTGATTGATATTAACTATCAAATACAACCAATCCATTGGAAAGCTAATCGAAAAGCTTAAATATGATCTATTGGAGAACTTGAGATGCAACAAAATCTTAAGGATAAAATAAGAAGGCATGGGATTGAGTTAAAAGAAATCGATCCGTACCTGTGATCGATTTATGTAATTCCCTCTTACAAAGTTGAAAAGCATTCACGTTAATGTGTGAAATAATAATAGAGGGAGATATTAATTGTAAATTAAAATAAAAATGCTATTATTGTTAACTTAAATGAAGAGATGAAATGGTCCAAACAAAGGGAAACAATGCTTAAACGCTCACACCAGTTGGAAGACTATATAATCAAGAAAGAATGGTGAAGAAGAAGTGTCTCTATAATCCAGATTAAGAGATAAAAACAGAAGAAGAGTCTAAGAGGAAGAACCGATGATTCTTATGTAGTCAGGGTGGAAGGGAGGAACACGAAAGGATTCATATCCTTTACTAAGTAAAGTGTAAATTAAGGGAGTTTGTTCTTCCTAGGGTTGGTTCCCTAAAGATAAGGGAGTTTTTTCTTCCTAGGGTTGGTGCCCTAAAAGACAAGGGAGTTGGTTCTTCCTAGGGTTGGTTCCCTAAAGAAGGGGATTTGTGTCTCCTAGAGTTGGTGCTCTAAAAAGGATTGGTGTCCTTCACTATTCTTTATAAAACCTTTTAATTATTGTTAATTATATTTATATAATTGATTTTAAATACAAGTCCATTGTTGATCTATTGTGGCAATTAATAAAATAACAAAGTAATTGATAATTGTTTAAAAAGGGTAATATTGATTCACTCCCCCCTCTTAGTATTTCCAAAAAAAAGTGTTATGCCTTGTATGTTACGTTATTTTCCTTGGGTGAAACAATCATCGTTATTGTTTTTCCCCTACAAAATATGAGAATCTAAAATATCTTTCAAAAAATACTCATGGTTAGAAGAGGAGAAAATCACAAGAATTTTCATAATAATAAGATTCAATAAATAATTTATCAAAAATAAAAAAACATTCTTGATCTATCTCGGTTAAACTAGGAGAGGTTATAACAACGAAAAAATTCAAATCAACATAGATTAATTCCACTTTATCCATTGGTGAGGAAGGAATCATGTTATGTGTGTCTAAATTTTATTCATTATTAGTCTGATAAACATTCATGTCTTTCTTCATATCTTCCTTTATTTCTTGCGATGGAAAAAATGAGAACCTAAAATAACCATTGGTGTGACCTGAAGTGTCCCATTATCAGTAGAAAGACCCTCCTCTTGGTTAGCTATAGAAAAATATGAACTTGAATTTTCTAGACAAGAGGTCTCTTTTTCAACATAAGGAAGGGGAAGTGGAATTGTTAGATGATACATATGCTTCTTCCGAAAAAGAATTATCTCTATGATCTATATCAACTAATTCATTAACATTTTCAACATTTTCACATAAATACAAATCAACATGTAAAGTAGCATTGAGACATGATTCATATTCTTCAGCCTCCGGATGATTTGTTCCATTAGTAAGAAAATTTAAATAGATAATCAAATCACTAACAAAGGACCTATCATCCAAAGGAAATATGTAGCAAAGATGCATAAATATAATAAGAAAGTCTTCAATAGACTCATCTTTTCTCTTCCGAAGCTCTGATATTTCTGCACACAATTCATCATAATTATAATTCTCAAAAACATGCCAAAATTCATTCATACTGCTCCCATGTGTGGATAGAGGCAACCAAAAAAGTATCACACCAACTCTTGAACAAATTTGTGAAAGTGAGAGTGAACAACCTGGAAATGACACCTTCATGAGAGATATTCTGAGAAAAAAAAAATTTCAAGAACTGAAAAATATGTTCAGATGCAGATGTTTCCCCCTCCCCATCATATTTAATTTGAGACAAGAGATGAAAAATATTTCTAGGAGGTTTAATAGGTACATAATCATAAAATCATCTCCATAAATGGATATGGGAAAGATCCCTTAGTAAATTAAAATAATTGATAAGAATGACTCCACGGGCTCAACTTGTCGTCTAGGCCTCCTTCTAGCGCCATTTTTGTTGACGAGTCCAAATGTCTTGTCAAGAAGGTAAGGGAGAATGCTCAATGGAAGTTCCTAATCAGACCTAATCTCATTTGGGGTAGCATTTCCAACCAGTATGTGGGCCTAGTTTCCACTAAGAATTAAAATAAAATGGGAAATACAAAAAAAATTCCGCCAAATAATTCTAAATAATTATAAATCTATTCTAATTAAATAAAATGCAGACTATCTAATCTAACTATATATAACCTATCATACATGATCAATTCTAACATATAGATACAATATGAGATGATATCACTGGTTTCATAAGTAGTTTATGACAGATAACAATATATGAAAACAATAAGGCAACAAACATAAACGTAAATAGTTACAGGTTACACCTTCAACACCATTCATATATCCATTAGAAATCATAAATGCGTAAACATCTTAAATAATATGTACACAAATAGTTCATATAGTAAATTATTCAAGATACTCATGAAACAACCGCACATGTAGAATAGTCCCATGATATACAGTCGTGAAACATTTATGATCCCAAAATGCCTTTTGCTCTTTATTGAATTCAGAGATAAGAGTACCATCCAAAGCTACAATGGGAAAAAGTTCCTTCCCTTCGTACAATCAATTATCTTTTATAAAATAAGAGAGACTCTTCATTTCCTATAACTGTTCATTTTTTTCGGTTGCAACTTTTCATCTTGTCTCCTTTTGTTTTTTTATATTACAATTTGAATTTATCTTACATCTTTGTTAATAAATATATGACATAATGAACAAAACTTGAGAAGACTTTTAAATCCGTTAGATTCACATTGTAGGAATTCTATGAGCCACCATTATTAGAAATATCTTCAATTCTTCTTAACCACATTCAATTATGTTCTTCTATTTTTTTTAGTGTTTTAGTGGTCAAACTGGTAAAAAGGATTTTACTAACATATTCTGCATCGTTCCATATTTCCAATAAGTTATTTCATGCCTGATTTGACCACCAAAAACTTAAGATACACGTTTCAGAACAATTCATGGTCCATCTCCAATCAAATTCGTGCCTCTCTTTTTCCTAAAATTTCTGGGAATTTATGTTGTTTATATAGCTCAAATTCTTCTTCTAACCCGTTCTTCTCCCCATTAGCTTTCCAATGAGCCCTCTCTTGACTGATTTGGCTTCTTGGATCATGAGTTATGGCTGCATGAAGTCGATGCTCAACAGTCGTTGATTTTCTCACATGATTGATCTAGATCGTTGACCTTGAAATCTAAATAACTATCCCACATGCATTGTTGGAATTAAGTGTGAGTAGTTTATAGTGTTTAACCTTCTCCCTGTAGTTCGTATCTAGAGTTAGGAAGGATATAGATTGTTGGGCTCGCGTTAGACTTTTGACCGCACTTGCAATAGAAATAATCCAGAATTAAAATAATAATACCATAATTAAAATGATATAATAATTAGTTCAAAATCCTCATATCCGACGAGTTTGCAGGGAAAAATGTATTCAGAAAGATTCAATCCCAAAGAGATAAGTCAAATATGATGAGATGAGTCAAACCTAAATGCCACATCAAAAAATACTCGTCATCTGGACACATCATATCTATGTAGGGAGGTGTGGTAGATGATAGGAAGCCTCGATGACATGTAACATGCCACATCATAGATGATTGGATGCTATGTTAGGTGGACACATCGAACAAATTCAAAACCATGGGAATGTGGAGGTAACAAGTGGCACATAGCCATTAGATAACGATATCATCCGATAACAAATTAACCCAAGAGGCCTTTGGGCTCCAGAAAGTCCAAACTAACCAGATGAGCTAGCTTCTTGATAGGAACAAGCTAATAATGATCATACGATAAAGGGTATCCTAAAGAGAGGAACCCAATATGAATCATCCAACAAGCTCAATCTGAATACATGAATCCAATAAAGCGAGAATCTGATAGGGCTTCGGGCTTCAAAATGTTCATGAAGATATGCCTTATGTTGTCATCCTGATGGTAAAAACTTGATCTGATATATAATAAAATAATACCATAGTCTAGATCTATGAAAGGGTTTCAGAAGAGTGGTTTCAAAAAAATGATAATCCGATAGAGGGAACCCGATAGAGATCATCTCGATAGAAAACACTCTGATAAGATTATCAAATAGACAAGAACTCGATCGATGCAAAATGAATAGGTGTGAACCTAATAGGTTTACAATTTGATGCTTGATAATCCGATAAGATTATAGAATCGAGAAAAACTTGAACAAGAAATTCCAACTACAAGTTGAGATCCCGATAGGCTTAAATCCGACTGGGTTTTAGATGTGAGTGGATGAAGAATGACCATGAATCAAACCAAACCAATAATATGAGCTGATGATATGAAAAAGGGACCAATCTGGATGAAGAGAATGAGCATTAGGGTTCCATCCAATAAAGGAGAACCCAATAGGCGTGTTTGACTTTGTCTTTAGAAGAAACCATTCGTGTATGCAATATGATTATCCGATGAGGGGAGCTCGATTGGCCTTCGGGCTATAAATAAAGGTGAATATAATTCATGACAGGGAAGATCTTGATGAGGTAAGCCTAATGGTCAAGATTCCTGATAAGGATGAAGGTTTCAGTTGAGGGTCGTGGTTCCAAACATGGGTCAGGTTCCAACAAAATAATAAAATACAATAACATTCAAGCCTTGGAATATAAGTGAAAATAAAATATAATGTACATGGTGACAAGAGAGAATTCGGTTGGGGTTTGAGAAAGAAAAGGCTCAATTCTGAATGTTGGAGTCAATAAGGATCAATATATAAATTAGAGAAAATCCTGACCAAGAGGAACAATATCAAGGGATTCCCACAAGCATGACAAGGTTGAAGCGATCAAGTAGAGAAATATGGGGTTTCCCAAAGCATCCTTGAGTTTTCCATATTTTTTTATTAACTGGAAGCCCTGCTCTTGAGTTCCCTCTGTGTTCTATGACCAACCGATCATGGTATTATACTTAGGCATGATCTTCTTGAATACTTGAAAGATCAAAATAACCTATTCAGAAAGTGACTTGGAAACCTTGTTGTTGCAATGACAAAAAGAATAAACTTTGTTAAACAAGGAAGGAGATACTTGCTAGCATGTCATAAACATTATATTCTTTGACTTTTCCTTCAACAAACTTAGGAATAAGTGTTGGGTTAGTTTTCAAAATGAAGAAACAAAGAGGAGAGGTTTCTCAAATACATTCATCCATGATCTCAACTCCTGTAGATAAATGTCCTGAAAGTTGTGTGTATCTAGTCTGAAACTCATATAAAGGATAAGTGATCTTGGGATTCTAGTAATGAGTTTTAAACTGAAAAATATGTGTTAAGCCCTAAATAGTGGCACATTACCCCTTAATTGGGGCATATTAAATTAGTAATTTTATTTTATTTATGTCGGATTGGGTCCATTAGTTGTAATTGTACCTCCTAGTCTCTTATATATACCAAGGAGACCTTTTCATTTGGAATCATATTGTATTTGGAAATTTATGTGGTGTATAAGGAGGTTTCCCCCTCGAAGAGTCTTATTATCTAAAATTATCTCTTTTTCAAGGAGTTGAGTACTTATTTTGAGGTTTTTCTATGCTATCTTGATATTTGGTTCTTAACATTTGGTATCATAGCTCAAGGTTTTGGGGTTTCGCTTCTACATCTGATACACCTTTGAATTTTCACTATAAATTTTTTTATACGATGTTTCATAAGGAACCCCTTGGAGGATATTTATTAGACAGATCAAGGTATTTTGGGTTAAAATTTCAGCTCATGAGGCATTACACGTTCAAATATATAGCCCGTGTAAGATAGGGTTATGCAATCATCCTAAATTTAGTCATCGCGGAATTTTCATTATGAAATTTTTTCTGTAATGTTTCAGACCCTAAAATATGGAGGATATTCACATATATTATCAATGTAGATGTGATAAACATTTCAGATTCTGGTTCATCCTACATTTGTAGATACACCCTGTGCAAGATAGGGTATCAGACTAGTCATATTAACTAGTCTCAAACAGGTCTCCAGGGTAAAAAAAAGATATCTTCTTCAATGAATATAAAAATTAAGTGAGATCGATTGCATTGGATAGTGGAGAGTCTATAGTATTTATGGTACAAGTTTCAGAATCAAATATCATATAGTGTGATCTTGGCATGCTTTACAAGTACGCTCTCTTGGAAGAAAAAAAATTAGCAAGTTGTGGGGAAGTTACCATAACTTCCACTTGGCACATCCAATTTTGATCAAACCTGTGGAATTTCAGAGAAGAAACATCAGACAACTACAAAAAAGAAATTTTCATACCCAGAAGAGGCGAAATTTTGGAGATACAATAGAAGAAATATTATCTAGCATAACCACCTCGAAATCAAGGTTTAAAAGTGATACTTGGCCAACATGCCACCAAAAAAGGGAACTTCTACACAAAATAAGCCTTTAAAAAGTCCTACTTGAACTCTTGATGAAGGTGAAGAAATGCATAGGGACATAAATGATTTACAAAAGAAGACAGTAACAAATGATGAACTACAAGGGGTGATGAATGGTTTAAAAAGGGAAATCATTGAAGGATTGGAAAATTTCCTAATAGAGAGGACGCCTGAGAGTGTAAATGTACCCCATGAAATTCAGGATGAGGAAACACAGAAAATGAATCAAGAATGGAGAAACTCCAACTTTGGGTTGAAGACCAACCACTTTCCTAAGATCAATATGAGGAAGTTTTATGGCAAGGACCCAATCACATGGATACTTCAGATGGAGCAATTCTTTGATCTACATGATGTGTCTCATACACAAAAGGTACAAATTGATTCTTTATATTTAGAACCTAATCAATTTGTGTGGTATCGATGGTTTTGTTCTCAAAAATCACTCATCACTTGGACAATTTTCACAGAAGAAATGATAGCACACTATGAGGATACAAGGAGCAATACCTTCTTTAGCCAATTGATAAATCTCAAGCAAAAGGATTCAGTTGCAAAGCACATTGAGAACTTCCAAAGATTGAATATAAAGGTAACATATATTCCAGATGAGCACTTGATTGATGTATTCATAGGAACTTTAAAGGATAACATTAAACATGAGGTTCGCCTTTGGGAACCCAAATCATTGGAGAATGCATTCAGGGTGGCAAGAAATGTTGAAAGTAAAAATATGGCTATGGCTACTAGAAGGACCACTCCTAACATCTATCAAGAGAATAATGTTCCTTATTCTAAAAAACCTCAACCTACAAGGTTGACACCTCAAAAATTGAAGGAAAGAAAAGAAAAATGTTTATGCTTTAATTTTGATAGAAAGTACATTAAGGGACATAAGTTTGGTGAGAAGAAATTATTCTACATAGAATGTGAAGAGGAAGAAGAACAAGAACAAGAAGAAGAACCATCTGAAGATGAAAACATAGAAGCGATTTATTTTGAAGAGTTGACTCTCACAATATCATGTAATGCATTGGTTGAAATTAACACTCCTCAAACCATCAAGATCGAAGGATATATCAAAACGAAAAAGGTAATAGTCCTAATTGATTCTAGTAGTACTCATAATTTCATTCACTATAAATTAGCCAAAGCTCTCAATTGATTTGTATATCCAATGTGAGAGTTTCAAGTAATGATTGCAGATGGAGGAACTATCAATTGCTTAGGAAAATGCAATAAGATCAATATTACTATGGGGGAATATGTAATAAATAGTCCAATGATTTCTATACCCATGGGTGGTGTTGATGTCGTACTAGGAATCCAATGGTTACAATCATTAGGAAAAATGGCTTTTAATTTTAAAGAACTTTTCATGAAATTTTCATTGGAAGGAAATGAAATTGAGTTAAGGGGTATCACAGGGAAACCCAGTAAGGTGATAAGCTCTAATGGCATGAAACGATTATTGAAAAAGGGGAATCGGGGCATAATTGCACAACTATGCTCACTATATGTTCAAACATCTAAGACATTTATTCCCCTAGATCTCCAAGGGATCATTGATAAACATTCCAAAGTATTTGAAGATATTCCCAAAGGTCTTCCACCCACTTGAAATCGTGATCATGCTATTCTCCTAATTCCTGGGAGTGTTCCTCCTAACATCAGGCCTTACAGATACCCTTATTCCCAAAAGAGTGAAATTAGGTGTATGGTTGAAGAAATGTTAGAGAATGACATTATTAGACCTAGCCAAAGTTCTTACTCTGCACCGATGGTAATGGTACTCAAGAAAGATGGCTCATAGTGTATGTGTCCATATTATAGAGAGCTCAACAAGGTCACTATTAAAGATAAGTTTCCCATTCCCGTCATTGATGAATTGTTATATGAACTGCATGGAGCAATCTATTTTAAAAAGTTGGATCTCCATTCAGGGTATCATCAAATTAGAATGAAGGAAGACGATATCCAAAAAACAACATTCCGAACTCATGAAGACCATTATGAATTTTTTGTCATGCCTTTTGGCATTACAAATGCACCTTCAACATTCCAAGGGTTGATGAATTCCATTTTCAAGCCCTTCCTTCGAAAATTTGTGTTTGTATTTTTTGATGATATACTAATCTATAGAAAGTCTTGGGAGGATCATGTGTGACATGTTGACAAGGTGCTACAACTACTAAAGGATCACTAACTATATGCCAAACCATCCAAATGTTTCTTTGGGGTGAAAGAGGTAGATTATTTGGGTCATATTGTATATCATGAAGGTGTCAAGGTAGACCCTAGCAAGATTCAGGTCATGATGGACTAGCCAATTCCCAAAACATTGAAGAAACTTAGAGGATTTTTGGGTTTGACAGGTTACTACCGCAAGTTTGTTTGAAACTATGGAAAAATAGCAGCACCTTTAACGACATTAACTAAGAAGGATGCATTTTCATGGACTCTATAGGCAACTCAAGATTTTGAAACTTAAAGAGGCAATGTGCAAATCTCCTATCTTGACGACACCAGAATTTGTTGGACAACTGAGAGGGGGGTTGAATCAGTTGTTACCGTGCTTAAACAATTATCCTTATTTTAAATTCTTTGAAGAGCACTTAATGAAAATCACAATAATGAAGGAAAGTAAGCAATAGAACATTCAACATCATTGTCACATATGAAATCTCCAGAAACAGATATTTCTTGAGGAAACCCATACAGGGTAAAAACCTCTTCTTCTTTATATGATAAGTAATCTTTACACTCTGTACATTATCATACATATGAGCTCCAACTCATTGTGAG
>SNQJ01S0047656.1:118853-128910 GCA_010110895.2 Picea sitchensis
CCACATTTCCCATCCCATAACTTTCGCCTCCTAAAAACTTCCCCCCTCCCTTACTACCCACTACTCCCTCCTCCCTTAAAATCTCACAAATCCCTCCCCATACTTAACCATTATTCCAAAGTCTTCACCTTTTAAACCATGAACCAATAAAAGCAGGACACATGTTACCAATGAAATTATTACACACGGAAGTATGTGAATGGGGCCATATGGAAGCCTATGGAGGTATTACACATGGACCTTAATTATTGGAGACACATGGAAGCTCATGGAGGGAGACACTTGGCACATTATTAATGGTGCCACATGGCAAATTTGTATTGGATACATGTAGTAGATAATTGGCCAATCTCATAATGACACAAGGTAGTGAGCCATTGGAGAAATGTGGCATGTTATTACCAAATACATGTGGCGATGATGAAGTGTCTGGCTCATATGCTGATTGGGCATAGGTGGAGTTTTATTTGGCATTTAAAATTATATTTTATTAATCTATTTCTAAGGGGAGGTCAAACCCATAAAGTTCCATAGTCTTCTCTTTTATATTTCTTACTAAATGTCCATTACACTTAGCCTTATATGTAATAAACATTTTCATAGTCCCATGCATGTGGGATAACAATCGTGAAGAAAAATTGAAATATCAATAAAGGAGCACGAAATTCAATCCAAGGGCCCATATTTACCCATCAAACTTAATCTACGGTTCTTGAATCATGATCTCACAGAGGCCATAACTTGAGCTCTGGGAGAGGAAATCGTGTAAATTTTATACCGTTGGAAATTTATTTCGACGAAGAAGATGATGATATAGGTTTAAAGGGTTGAAATTGGCTACAATTTTCCCAAAAAATGAAATATCAGTCAACTTCATTTTTAATGGATCCTCTTGACAACTCAACTTCACGAGGTCATATCTTGAGATCCAAGAGTCATATTTGGATAAACTTATATTGTTGGAAATAAGAGACGATGAAAATCACACATGAATTGATTTAAATGGATGAAAAAATGATTAGCCTATACATAAAATTAAAACACAGTCTCCCTCTTTAAAAGGGCAATTAATTAAATTTGAAAATAAAATTTTATTAAAAATGAAAAGGGACCCACTTCAAGATGCATATATTAATGATGTAAGTTCATTAATGAGGAATTAAACAAATAAAATACTTCAGCAAGAAAAGTGTATAGGAAATTCAAGAAAGGAAAATCCCTAACTACTCAAGTCGTTAGAAGATATAATTTTAAAAAGAGAAGGATTTCATCAAGGGTTCTAGGTGTTGAATTATCAGAGAGGCAAGGAAATAATATCATAAGAAGAAAGTAGAAACATCATATGTTGTGAAGACTCTGATCAACGAAGATAAATCTTCATCTTCTCAACTTTCTTTTCTTCTACACTGATTTCTCATGGCTTCATGTTTGTATTTATGAACCAATCATGGGGTTGAGTCTTAAATGTTCTTCTTGTATTCTTCAAAATACTTTTCTTATATGATCATGGAGTATTTACATCCATATGTATGACTGCCAGAGATTTTGTAATGAAGAATATCTTTCATGAATAAAACTCTACAAAGAATTACTTCGGGGTTGATTTCAATTGTATCTTGTAACTTTGAGTCTCAAGTATGAGATATTTGAAATCGATCTATTAAATTATCTGTTGATATTGAAAGTAACACTATTTTAAAATTCTTTGAGATGATCAAATTATTCTCTCCTATTTCTCGTGAAGAAGATATGGATGTATTTGTATGTGATTAAGAAGATTGTATATTTGATGGTGAGCATAAAGAAATTTTGATATCGAAGCCCTCCTTCAATCTTTCTTATTGCTAAAAACAACTTGTTGCACATAAAGATCAGATTAGGTTACTGAAGAACCATTTGTTTGAATAAATCCAAACAATAAATATCTAGGGTTTGTTTCTTTAGCATTCTCCTAGTCCAAGATACACCAGATATATTTTTTATTCAAAGAGGAGTACCACCTCTATAAAAACATAGGGGGATTCATATCCTCATGAGGTTTCCATTTCATTCCTAATGGATTCAAACATCAACAAGAGGTTATTATCCTCCACTTCGTTGGAAAAATTTGAATTCCTCCTCTTCCCACTAACCTCAAGGCCTCCACGATTTTATCATGTGTCTTCCAACTAGGTTTCCCTTGCACATGGGTGCCCCTTATCTATTGTACAGTTCCACAGTGACCACCCTTTTCTAGTGTTTTTTTCCTTCCATCTAACACCAAATCACAACCCTCTTCTGCTCCAATCTAGATTTGGGCTTCTATGTTCCAAAGTGACCATTCATATCCTAGACATATTTCCCAGTTCTTCTCTTTCTCATGACTCTTTAATCACGAGCTCTCTACTCCTTTTTCTTGGTGTCTATTGCATTTTCCTGCTTCTGCTCCCTCTTTCTCTTTCCTACATCTGCATAATTGTGTCTCTTCTTCAACGCGTCCTCCAATTTGATCTCTCTCTTCCCCATTCCTTCTGATCTCTGTTCTTACTTCTGTCATAAGTAAGATCCTAATTCCGAGGAAAACTCTTTGCTGCATACTTTTGGTTGACATTGCATCTTCTCCTTTCACTTCTCCAAGTACCGAACTTGAAGGAAGTTATAAATATTCCAACCACCCAATCTATAAGCCATTAACAATTTATTTTGGTCTTGGTAACCAAGTACTTGGGAACATGTTATATGTTTAATTCATACAAAAGTAGGCTAGTCATTGAGAAAGTTTCCTATTCTTCCTCATTAAAAATTCCCATTTCCACCTCACCAATCCCTCTTGTGGTATCATGACTAGTACTGCAAGCTTCCCTCATCAACCAATTGTATTGTGTTTTTATTATCATAAAAATAGTTATAATCTTCATTATTCATAACACATAAATTCTTACACTTAATTACGAACTTGGGGGAAAATGGGGTCTTGGGGTGTTATAGTGACGTGATTTTTCACAATACACATAATCTTTGAAAATGGTTATACAAGATTTGATCCAAATGAAAATTGTGTAATCCATTGAATTGGAAACAAATCTTTGTCACTTGGTCTCTTTGTAAAGCACATAAAAAACAATGGTTTGAGAAATATCTTACAAACAATAGGATTCCTCCCATTCTTTTGTATTAATACTTCTTCAAAAATTTTACATGAAATACAAATGTTAGATCATGCCATTAATAAAACTAGCATCAAAAAATGGTTTGCAAGAGGTTCCTCAAGAAAGAAAGCTTTAGGTTAGATTCTCCATAATAGGAATCAATTATCAGGGCTTTAGTTCATTATTTGTAAGCCATAGTGATAGTCTCTCAGTGTATTTCATCCGATAACTTCATAAACAAATCTACACATAATTGCAAGTTGTAAAACATGTCATGAACTCAATAAACATCCAAAAAAGGATTGTAAAATTATTTCATTATATAAAAATTTATTCAAGGCAAGTGTCACCAAGATTTTTCAATGGACAATTCTCTGGGAATGGTATATCATCAATTCTCAGTATTTTCTACAAAGCCATTTCATTTTCTTGGGAGTGATGGTGAGGGTAAAAGGAATGAAGAATGGGCCATTCCATTTGTATGAACATTTGTTACTCCATCTCTTGTTTCAAAACCTTCATATGAAAGCATTCCAAAACCAAAGTAATATTCAAATGTCAATCTTCAATTATTCACAAAAAATTGCAACATGGCATGCAAGATTTAGATCAAATAAATGGAGGAAAAGAATACTCAAAGAATGGCTTCATAATACTTACTCCACTGGTGATTCTTTAAACAAGAGAAATATTTCTCAAGCACAAGATATACAACAATGGTAAGGGAATTGAGGGATAGTTCCAATAGAAAGTTTATTAATAAAACCTCAAACTTGAAGCCATCATAGAACAACCAATGCAAACCTATGAGCTGAAAAAATAATGGACATGAGAATGCCGACAAAGAACATTCAAGAAATTTCTACATTCCCATTTCATTACTCCATTTGTAAAGACAAGGTTAAAACCTCAAGACAAAACAAAAATCCGAATTTCTCCAATTCATGGATGCTAAATAAATATTTTTCTTTCTTTGACAATGCCCAACAATGTAAAACACATTGAAGCTTCCTGCAACTCAAATTTTCCATTGTTTGGAAACTCTCCAACAACCACATCAATGATGAATCTATTTTCTCAAGCAAAGGGTAGCTCCAAACACCAAGAGGATTATCACCAACTCTTTAGGGATGATGTGGCTCCGAGAATGTTTAAACTTGCAAAATGATTTGAGAAAAGCAAGAGAAATTAAGAAAGAACAAGAGGGTCACTACAATGAAAGAATGAGAAATAGAGGCAAAAAGGGAAACATTCCACTTAAACAAAGCCAATATTACATCTTCCAACTAAGAATGGGAGTTACACTTAGCAATCAACTCAATAAAGCATGTAAATTACTAAGTTCATAAGCCAATGAGTGAATTTCTCTGCTTGGAGGGTATATAGTATTTCTAAGTGAGTGATTTTCCCAAAGGAAGCAAATTTCTAAGTTTAGGGATTACTAATTCCAATCATCAAGTTCAAATACAAAGTAGACCTCCAAGGTGAGCTATTTTCCTTTGGGAGGAAATTTTTTGAAATTAGAGCTCAAGGAGGTCAAATTTCTAGCTTTAAAGGCTTTCTAGCCTCCCAACCCAACAATTTTCCTTTTCTTAGGTAAAATGTCCAAAGATAGATTTTTTTGGGAATCTTTCTTTGGCCAAGAATGATACATTTTATTGACCTCAAATATCAAGTTTCAATCATTGACTTCGAAGGCTTGTTGACCTCCCAACCTAGTGATTTGGACTTCATGAGGTGAACCAATAGTTTGGGCAGCCAACAAGCTCCCCAAGGGAGTGATTTCACTCTTCACTTGATGAAACACATTCCAAAGTTAATGAAAACTTTATGATTGATCTACAAAGTGGAATATTCATTTCTCATAGTAATTTATAGCTCTCATTAGCTAAACCATTGGATTTTCATGGATTTTCATTTCTTTTTGTGCTTCCTCG
The DNA here is from genome assembly GCA_010110895.2 of Picea sitchensis. Classification (NCBI taxonomy): domain Eukaryota; kingdom Viridiplantae; phylum Streptophyta; class Pinopsida; order Pinales; family Pinaceae; genus Picea; species Picea sitchensis. The sequence continues at coordinate 123,919 of SNQJ01S0047656.1, forward strand.
ACCCATCGGTAGTCCTAGAGAGTCATCGAGGATATGGTACCTTCATAAATATTCTCACTTTGAAAAAAGGCTTTGAAACTCCTATACAAGTTTGGAATAAAACCAACTAGTAGAAGTCTTGACAAGCAATAAAAAATCAGTTAAATGGAGTGTCGACGAAGTCCCTTGTTTTTTTTCCTTAATACAACCATAACTTCTTCCAACCATAGATTTTTTAACCATTTGTTGCTAAGCATAGAGGACACCAATAAATTTCCAATGAGTGGATGAAATCCCTAATCTCCATTTAGGTTGACAACTTTCATAACTTGGGAAGCCAAAATTGCCTCATTGATGGGAAACTTTTGAATTTGTGTTTTTATAGATGCAAGCCTAGGAATCAAATTCTATCGATTGGGTTGAGTTCAAATGCCCCCAAAATATCTAGGAAACCCCTTCAAGGGTTAAAAAAATCATTTTTACATATACCCAAAAATGTGCACAAAGGCCCTTGGAGACCGAAGTACAAATCCCTCACAGAGTACTTCTTTGTCAAAATCAAAGTTTCTCTATGCATATTTCATCCCTATTATATGATAGTTAATATAATTTACTCATGTTAATGATATTTTTTCCTATGAATTTGATTATAAACCACAATGGAGGCCTCTGAGTGCCAAATACACCTCTGGGAGAACACACGGTAAAAATCCACCATGTCACTCTGAAACTCAAATAGAGACTTTTGGTGGCTAGGGATGAGTATAATATGATTATATGAGGCTATAAATTGTACTAATGGGGGTGATCTCAACATTTTCCTTCATTTGTACACTTTGGTCACCATTCTCACCATAATTGTAATTTGTTTTCTAGCATCAATCCTATCGATCTTGTGAAACAACTATGTAAGTTGCATGGTTATGATATTTATTATTTATACATGGCTTAACGTATTCTCCATATGCATTGATACCTTTCTTGTTATAGACTCTTATCATTTTCTTGTGCATGTGACATTGATGCAAAAATATTCACTAATGGTGTAATCTAAATGTTCTATGTTTTTTACTTTTTCAGTAACTATCACCGTAATCCAACAACACAATCGTTGATGAAACCATAATTTCACATTGCTCAAATCCTATTTTTGAATACATAAGTTGATTTGTCGCCCTAAAAAATCCCCACAGAACCCGTAACATGTAATCTCAACCATTTAAATATGCAATTCCAACTATCCTTCTAAATTTTTGATCGGATTTTGGGTAAAACGAGTTGGAAAAAAGTACCAGAGAAGGATAAAAATATATAAAATTTAGACTATGTCTTTACAAACTAGATAACTAGCCTCCCATGCCATGTTGTATCATTTGTTGAAACATTATGATTCTAACTTGTTTTCCATTACCAATCTTGAACATGAGGCATGGCAACCAGTGCAAAATACACAAAAGCACATTAAGCATTTAAGCCTTCAAATCACATAAACCATCAATCTATAAAATGCATCAACGAGCTAGGAATAATCTCATGCAAAAGTAAGGTCACACAAAAAATATGAAACTAAAACCAAATAATTCATAGAACGAGTAAGAAAATCTATCAACAAAGTGCAAACAAGGTTTCATCAAATACAATTCATCAAAGATCAAGACACATTATGAAAATAAAAAAAGGCATTCAAACACTAGGAAAATTGACTGATTAGTATTCTCAATTCTCATGCAACTCAAAAGACCTTCATATAAAAATAAGACGAGTCAAGAAATGTAACACCCCAAATGGATGAATTAATAATTATAATTAAGTAATGTAATTTAGGTCATTAATGTATTAAATTTAATTAAATAATCGAAACCATTGATTTAATTAACTGAAGTAGATTATTTTACTCATTAGATTTTATCATTATTTGTTTAATAGATTAAATTATGTAACAATGAATGAATTGATTATTTATTTTATTATGTGTGATGGGAAACTTGGAGGGGATAAGGGTAGATGGGGAATTTAGAGGGTAGATAGGAATTTATGAGAGATGGGAGGAAGGAAGTCAATGGGTAGAAGGTATGTCAGGGAGGAGGAGTGTCGAGGAGGACAAGGGGAATGGGGTAATAAAGAAAGAAAAATGGGTCATTTGGAGAGGGGAGAAAGGAGGGAGTAGAAAAACTTTGGAGAAAAAAATTGGTTTGGGAAATTCCGGTTTGCATATGAGATTGGTTGGTTGCTGGGATTTTGGGCTCAGGTGCCAGGATACCGCAAGAAATCCTAGAACTAGGGAGACAAAGAGGCTCTATTTCTAGCTAGCTAGGAGGAAAGGATCCAGTTTCAAGCAATTCAAATAGTCAACAACATACAACAAGAAACTACAAGGGACAAACTTATTCAAGAGGTATTTTTGTTAAATTAGTATTGTTCTCTAAATGAAAGTTAAAAATGCATATCTATATATTGAAAATGTGTCAGATGACTACTCGAACTGTGTAATTTGAGATTTTTAGATTTAACTATTTAATATGCTAGAACATAAACATAAATTAGATTTACTATAATGCTAAAAGAAACATAAATTAGATGACATGCAAACAAAATTACTAAGTCACTTAGATTATAAATTTATTGTTTAAACTAAGAAACCCTGGGTATGCGGCATTATATTTGGTATCAAAGCCCAGTTTCAAAATCGAAACCTAGGGCGTAACCACCCACATGATTGGAGGTTATGCATATTTTTCCCTAAAACAACTCATAACCTACAACTTTTTATTAAAACCCTTTATTTACATCTCTAAAAGCCCGAAAGTAACTCTAAAATAACCCTAAAATCCTAAAAACCCAGAAATAGGAGAGAATGCAACAGGAAAAGAGTCATGAAGACTTGTTCCACCCTCCCATCCCCTGTTCTAACCACCTTTTCACTGTAAGAAACTTCACCGACAAGAGAAACATAGAAGTAACAAAGATCGTATTTCAAAATACCAAGATAAATGTAAACTGGAAAATATTTAAACTCATCATAGTGATAAAGGAAATTGAAATATATGTGTGTGTGTTATATAAACTAATAAAGAAAAAAAAATAGTATTGTATAGTTATATGGATATTATATTAAATAAACCTTAAATAATATATAGATATATGTTAAATAAACTGAATAAATAAAATCTAAACAACATATCAATAAATAAATAAAACAAAAAAAAGTGCTTTACACATGTAGCATGTATTAAAAACAGAGTTTATAAATGGCCCTGAATAAAGAAAACATGACCATGATTAAAGAAGAGAGTTTATGTCTAAGCTAACACCCTCTTTCCCTCTTGCGCTCCCTTATTATACCTACCTCGAAGAAGTGTATATAGCGATGAGTTCGTGAATTAACCAGCTATTAGTATGGGTTGACTGTAAATTTCACCTTCCCACTCCAAATTTTAACATTAACGATTGATTTTTAAATTTAAAAAATAAATAATAAAATGCATTTATTTGTTCAGTGATTGGTTTAGTGATTTCACCTCTTATTCTAGGGGTGGAGGCACTGCACTTATTATTTTATGAATTCTCTCATACTTCCATTNTACACCATCATTATATGGCTTCCTCTAATTAGGACACATAGATTGATATACAATATCTGGATTGATATGAAGTTAAAGTCATCAACTCTATACTGTATTTGGCTCGAGAGAGAGAGTCGGTACCAATTTTGATCTTAAATGACCCGGTGGATCATTAATTGCCTAATTTACGGATTTTTACAATAGTTAGAGAATCACACAAAATTTCCTTTTCGCAACCAAAAGTATCTCTAGCAGCAAGACCCTCTCCCTGCGCTCTACCGGTCTTGCTTTGGCGGTCCTGCAATTATAGGCTAACTTGCCTTACTTGTTAATTAAAGAATCCAACCCACCACCTAGAATATATCAGAATGGTTGGGTGGTGACTCAGTCCATGTTCCCCTAGTGCATTCAAATAAAGAATTGGATTAAGCAAGCTTGAATCGAAGGTTTCTATGAGCCTTTGTTGCGTTCATCAAATCACAATTCTTTGTGTCAAGGGGGAGAAGGAATGTCAAAGAGGTGGAGTGTTGAGGAGGACAAGGAGAATGGGGTAATAAAGAAAGGAAAATGGGTCATTTGGAGAGGGGAGAAAGGAGGGAGTAGAAAAACTTTGGAGAAATAAATTGGTTTGAGAAATTCTAGTTTGTATATGAGATTGGTTGGTTGTTGGGATTTTGGGCTCAGGGGCCAGGAAACCGCAAGGAATCCTAGAACTAGGGATATAGAGAGGCTTTATTTCTAGCTAGCTAGGAGGAAAGGATTCAGTTTCAGGCAGTTCAAATAGTCAACAACATACAATAGGAAACAAAAAGGGACAAACTTCTTCAAGAGGTCTTTTTGTTAAATTACTATTGTTCTCTAAATGAAAGTTAAAAATATATATCTATTTATTGAAAATGGGTTAGATGACTACTTGAACTGTGTAATTTGAGATTTTGAGATTTAACTATTTAATATGCTAGAACATAAATATAAATTAGATTTACTATAATGCTAAAAGACACATAAATTAGATGACATGCAAACAAAATTACTAAGTCACTTAGATTACAAATTTGTTGTTTAAACTAAGAAACCTTGGGTATGGGGAATTATATTTGGTATCAGAGCCCAATTTCAAAATCGAAACCTAGGGCTTAACCACCCACATGATTGGAGGTTATGCATATTGTTCCCTAAAACAACTCATAACCTACAACTCTTTATTAAAACACTTTATTTACATCCCTAAAACCCCGAAAGTAACTCTAAAATAACCCTAAAATAACCCAGAAATAGGAGAGAATGCAACAGGAAAAAGAGTCATGCAGACTTGTTCCACCCTCCCATCCCTTGTTCTAACCACCTTTTCACTGTAAGAAACTTCACCTACAAGAAAAACATAGAAGTAACAAAGATCATATTTCAAAATACCAAGATAAATGTAAACTGGAAAATATTTAAATTCGTC
>SNQJ01S0047656.1:128982-146732 GCA_010110895.2 Picea sitchensis
TGTATAATTATATGGATATTATATTAAATAAACCTTAAATAATATATAGAAATATGTTAAATAAACTGAATAAATAAAAGCTAAACAACATATCAATAAATAAATAAAACGAAAAAGTGCTTTACACATGTAGCATGTATTAAAAACAGAGTTTATAAATGGCTCTGAATAAAGAAAACATGACCATGATTAAAGAAAAGAGTGTATGTCTAATATAACGCCCTCTTTCCCTCTTGCCCTCCCCTATTAGTCCCTGTCGTAGGCATAGAGAGACTATATCGATCTATAAATCATTGACTTCATATTAGTTTGTCCTTTGACCACAAATATTTGCTTATATCTATTGTTGGAGCTAGGGAAATAAAAAAAATGATTTTTATATAATAAAAAGTACCATATATGTAATGATCTGATTAGATAACAGATTGGAGTTATTATTGTCAGCTTTTGTATTCTCAATGTTTTATATGTTAGCATATCGAAACTTTTTTATCATCTATAGTCTTTTTGAATCATATATTTTTCTTATGCATTGCTTGAAGGTGGATTAATGCTAGTATTAGTTCGAATGTTCGTCTTAGCATTTTATGCTAGCTAAATGTATCTCAATGTTTGATATGCTAGCATATCCAAAGTTTGTCTTTCAAATACATTCTCTATTATTTGAACTATTGTTAATAATTTTATTTTATAATAAATTGTAATAAAAAAAATTTGGTACGTCAGAGACCTGCCACACTGCATTCTTTCTTAAATGTTTACAGATAATTTCTGAGAGACTTAAATTTTTATCTAACAAGCTTCGTAGCATTAAATGTTTACTTAGCGGGCTTGTCACAATACATTTTCTTCCAGTTTTTTTTTATATGCAATGTTCTCTACACTCAATTTGGGAAATATTGTACTTCAACGACATTGTTGGTTCACTAGTTCATGCTTGCTTCTTCCATCTCCACTGATTTCTTATTTTCATGTTGTTGTTGTTCTTGTTTTCCTGTTCATCTCGTTGTAATTTGTAGGTTTGGGGTTTTGAAACCGCAATTGGAACTGTGACATTCCTGGTGGACTGGTTGGTGCTTGCTTCTTTGTTCGTTGGATGATGCTTATTGTTGTTTGGTTTGACTTTGCAGGGTTTGGGTCTGCGACTATAATTGGGCCTTTTGGTGCTTCTTAACTGGGTTGTTATTTGATGCTTGCTCTTGTTTTCCTAAGCTTTGCAATGTTGGGATGCTTCATCTGCAATTGGGTCTGTTGTTACATTGTTTTGTAGTTGGCTCCCCATAAAATAATATTAAGATAAAATAACATACAAAATATTGCAGTTGATGTAAATTGCATCTCTTACGGCTTCAACCAGATTTTTTTGGGCTCCAACTATATTTCATAGGTGGCAATGTTTTTTCCATGGTTTATGTCTTACTATGGTTTCATAGTTATGAGAGTAAGTGTTGTTGTCTGATCGATATAGTTATTCTCTCCTTTTTTGTTTTCCTCTTGTAAACTTTCTCGTTTTTCACCTTTTGTTCTTCTGCTCTATTATGTGTTTCTAGTTATATACTTTCTCGCATTTTTGTGCTCGTGGGTTTCTAGTGTGGTGAACTAACAAATCATTATCTCCATCTATGTCTTCACATCACTATTCCGACCGACCTCCATCCGTTTGCATACTTAGCCAATTTTATGAACGTGCCTTCACAAATAGGTGTTATCGAACTATGGTAACTCGTGTTCAGTGTATACAACTTGCACACAAAGAGTCCATGCTCTACAAATCAACCCACACTCCTCGAACTCATAACCATGCCTCTGCCTATGATGATTTTGTCCGTCTGACCTGTATTTCCATACTTAGGAGAGTTTTCAAAGTTTCACGGGTTCACGCATTCCCGGGTTCAGGAAAGTTTAAAAGAATTTATCGCTCCCCTCCATCCCTTCTACCTTCTGCCCTTCCCAATAGACATTAATTATTCTTTCAAAAGTGACAATTAACCAGACAGGTTAGAAAATATTGGCTTTAATAAGCGGAAATCTCGAGGGCATCTCCCATTAAAATGCATAGACAGGTGGATATTATGTGATTTGGTAAAAAAAATTGCCTGCATTTTGAATTTGAAAAAAAATAATTATTGGTTCTTTTAGTTTTTTAAAGGCTTCATCATAGTAAAAGTGCAAAAATGTACTACCTCACTGCCATCAACAAACGTGTCATCCACAGAGGCCTTGGCGTCATGTCCCTCTTTAATATTGTGCATATGTTAGATGTTGTCAGATTTGAGAATCTGTTCGGATATGGGACTGTTAATATGTGTTATTAGTCACTATTCATCGTACATATTCGAAAAGATTGACATTAATTAGCGAAAATATCGAGAGCATCTGTCATTAAGACGAATTAAACCAAAATCTATGGAAGATCATATTGTCTTCCTCCAACGTTTCTTTTAAATACTTATTTCCATTTCTCTCTATCATCAAAGAGTTGGGCTTTAGGGTGCCTTATTTCTAATGTTCCTAGTCATAGACATGTAAGACAAATTAGATATGCCATTGAGGCCCAAATGAAATAAGAGAGATTGGTTTTATGTGACGTGATCTTTGAGCAAAACAAAACTCTCTTATCCAACAAAAACTAAGACAAGGAAAAAAAAACAAGTATCTTGTGGTTGGTGTTCTCCCTATATTCGATACTTTGGTTGGCTTAAAATCCTACCCGGAGATTTGTTTATTGATCTTATTTTTTTTCTTGCTAGGAGTCAGAAGGGATTTTCAGGTCATGTGCAAAATACTCCCTCGTTGAAGTATATAGTTTCTTCCAACAACACAGATTTGGCAAGTGTATCAAATTCTGTAGAGCACACGAGAATTTGTCTTCGTCAGGGGTGTCGCACTTACCTTGGCTTGCAAAATGGTCTGTGATATTCGTAAATGACGTAAAATATTAATCCATTCACGAATGTACCCAAAAGAGGGTAAGAGAAACTGTATGGGTGGATAAAATGACATACTAAAATTACAGAAGTTTCTATTTCAAAGTTTGTTGAGCTACTTCTGGGGGTGGTAACAGACTTGATAGAAAGCCATGTTCTTCGTCAAAGTTTGTTCACTATCCTCTAGATGTATTTACAGACTCCACATACAATCAACTACCTATTGCTACTGCACATTTTTTATTTTACTATTCCTACGCATATAATTGGATTATGGAATTCACAACATTTTTTGAGGGTTACTTTATACTACCACCTTCTGCAAGGGGTTTCACGTGTTCAGGTAATGATTTGGTTTCTGAAAATCACCTTTTACTACCACCTTCATGTAATAATCTTATTTCATTCTTTAGAAGAGAGCTTAATGTAGTGGTGTGTTTCCGGATCTGTTTCAACCTAATGTCAATCTTCCTGCTATTTCCCTTGCGTTGGATGGGGAAAATTCATTTCTTTTGTTGCAGTTTATGCGATATTTGATAAAAATAAAAATAAAATGTTCAAACCATACACTTTTTTCTTTTTTTTTTAATATAGAACAATGTATTTTTTTGAACATACACCCGTTCGAAAAGTTGTAGGCATTGTTTGGGGTTCACGTCCTTCAAGGATGTTAAGTAATCACAAAATTACTATTGTTTGTGCCAATGCAATTGAGTCATTGTCCACTATGGAAATTGCATTAACACTGCAATGTCAGATAATAGATGTTTTCCATGTGCATAATGTCGAGGTCATTATCGCACAAGACACCCAACATCCAAATATTTATGGAATCAAACCAACATTATAGATTTTGTGAGAAAGAAACACTAAAGTTGATGTTCTTTGGAGGTCTGACAATCCTGCAGTTTAATTACTTTGACAATGACAACCCTGCTTGTTCACTGCATTGTGGCAATGCAGTCAGTAGCATTGTTCCCATTTCCACTGCCAATGTCAATGTTCGAGGCCGAAGCTATCTAGAGCCTGGGTCACCGCCTATGTGGATGCCTGAAGGTGATTGTATGTCAAGTCTCTTGCTACATTTAGACGTCGCTCAACACTATTTGACATAGAAACTAGTTGTCTTTCAATTCAGTTACAACTTTGGCATAAAACGTTCTGTAATTTCATAATATTGATTCAAACGCCCATACATTTTATCATGTTGGGTGGTATCCAATTTTATAATTTCCTACTGAGTGTATTAGGGCATGGAGTTATATTTGGCATCACCTCTAAACATTCCAGACCTTTTCGTGGACCGCCATGTCTACCACCCCTACGACGAAAGATATATTATGATGTGATTTGCAGCATTTGATACACTGGCCAGACCTGTGCTATCGGAAGAAGTCATGTACTTCAACAGAAGAACATTTTGCAACTGGCTTGGACGTTCCTTCCAATTTACTGTAATAAAACAAAGAAGTTCAACATACAAATCTTCAGGCAGGCTTTTCAACCAAACAGATGATTGAATACGAGAATAACAATCACAACATACTTGAATTTTATTTTTTCTTGGATTTTGTTTCCTAGCAAGATTTGTTTCCCCCATAACTGACGTCACATAAAACGACTCCCTTGACTTTGAATTGGGCCTGAATTGCATTTCTAAGTTGTCTCAGATGTCAATGGTCAGGAACATTACAAGGAAGGTACCTTAAACCCCAAGTTTTTGATGACAAAGGGAAATTAATACTTAACAAAGAATGGAATATTGAATAACCAACCAACGCAAGCAGGCCATATCTAGAAGAGACAAGCTATTCAAAAAATTGGGATAGATCTAGTTGGCATCACCAATTAAGTCCAAGACCCAAAATTGATATTCAACTCATTGTTTTTTACGAATCAAGGATTTGATCGTCAAGAAGACTATCAACAAGCTTCATTATTGTACATATTTTTTATTGGTTGCCGGCAGGAAAAATCATAATCATTGTGGCAAATAATCTCAGTTGTATTTTGTAACCCATCTTATTTGAATACAGAATATTTACATTTTTTTTTATGGTGTTTTCCAATCTCTGGTATTGCTTTTCATTTTATTTTGTACCTTTTTTGTGTGTGTCGCTAATTTTATTTCTGTTGCCCAGTACTTCAATTTAAATAAAGGCTACTTTGTTGGTTTCTTACATTTTACATGGAGGAATATTTTTTCATAGGCCATACTTATGTGGTGCCGACCCTATACTTAAAGAAAGAAATTGGAGGACCCGTCCTGCTTTCATTCTTCGGGTCCCGTAAATAGAATGAATTAATGACTATTACAACAAGGCAACTCAAGTGTTGACGCCATGTTCCTGTTCAATATCTGGCATATATTGAAACTTCTTCTATTTGATAATATCCGTGTATATATACTAATATGAGTACTATTGGAATAAATATAAAAACTTCCTTCTGGCCAAAACTTAGCCAATTATATGGCCACCGGGTCCCAGGTTTGTGGTATCAAACACCTATGTCCCATGTTCCGTCATATACATCTTGCAGCCAAAGAACTTCCCTAATCTGGAATTTATGCTTTAACTAGTGAAAACTCATGAGGGGTTCGAAAAGATTGGCATTAATAAAGGAACAATAGATTTTCTTATGCGTGATACTTAGCCCTTTTGCCCTTTTCTTCTTCTCGTCTATTATCGCTTTCTGGTTATATACTTAGTCACCTTTCTATGATCATGGGTTCCAGGGTTGGCGGGCTAACATATCTTCATCTCCATCTATATCCTCACATGACGAATCTGACCGACCGTTGTTCCTTTCCATACTTAGCCAATTTTATGGTCGCAGTTTTCAGGTTGGCGCTTTCTAACTCTGCTGCTTCTTGTTGCGTTATATATATCTTTCACTCAAAACTTCTGTGGTTTCAACGAAATTCGTGAACCGAACAACATCTTGCAAATTGGGAGATGATTTACATTTGAAACAAAAATAATCTATTAATATATATATCAAAACTTTCTCTTGGCCAATACTTAGCCAATTATCTGGTCACCAGGTCCCAGGTTCACAGTATCCAACACCTATGTCCCATGTTCCATCATATATATCTTGCAGCTAAATAACTTCTGTGATATGGAATTTATGCTTTTACTAGTGACAACCCAGTAGGGGTTCAAAAACATTGGCATTAATAAATGAAGAATGGATTTTCTACTGTCAGGTACTTAGCTCTTTTCCCATTTTCTTCTTCCCATCCATTATCGCTTTTTGGTTATATACTTAGTTTCCTTTCTATGATCATGCATTGTTGGGTTGGCGGGATGAACTGTGTTCATCTCCATTTATATCCTCACATGACGAATCTAATCGACCATTCTTCCATTCCATTCTTAGTCAATTTTATGGTCGTGTTTGTTGGGTTAGCGCATACGAACTCGCCTTTTCTTCTTCCTATTCATTATCACTTTCTGGTTATATACTTAGTCTCCTTTCTATGATATTTAGTTCCAGGTTTGGTGGACTGACATATTTTCATCTCCATCTATATCCTCACATGAAGAATCTGACCGACCGCTGTTCCTTTCCATACTTAGCTAATTTTATGGCCGCGGTTGCTGGGTTGGCGCTTACGAACTCGACTGCTTATTGTTCCATGATATACATCTTGCACTCAAAACTTTCGTGATCTACAATTCCACTGCAGGCTCCTTGTATACATTAACTTCACTCAAAGTATCTTTCATTGCCTTCCATCTGCGCTATCTTTGCGTCCTTCCTAATATGCATTAACTATGCTCTTACTAGTGAAAAATGAACACATTGGTACAAAAGAATTGGCACCCGGTTCTCCGCCATATACAAATTGACTACCGGACTCCGACATCATCCCCTCTTCCATGTTACACATTATGCATTCAAATGTTACGAACTATACCATTTGGTCGTCGTGGCCTCGCGTCTTCTGGGGAAACCTTGTCACCCTATTTTGCATCCTCCCATTGATGGGCTCACAAAATCTCCAACTCCTAGTCATTATTTCTTGTTCTTCCCATCCTCGTACTTCTTTCTAGATATGCAAAACCAAAGGTTTAATACTAAAATGACATTATGCAACAACCGTAAATATCGTCATTAATAAGCAAAATCCTTGAGAACCAACCATCCCTACAGAACTTGTCCAGAAACATGCAAAGAAGGTCTTTCCAGGTAATGGAAAAGCTATTACAAACTTCAATATTATAGTGAAAACAAGTCCCAACCAGCGTTTCCCTGTTCCATACTTGGACACTTTTTCTATTGTGGTTTCCCGGATTGACGACCTCAAAATTGTGTTTTGAATCTTCCGCGAGTTGCAAACAGTGCTCGGAGTTATGCAATGTACAATTTGTCCGCGGGAATGTATAAAAACTCTTAATTTTTCCTCTTTTCCCCCCCTCTATTATCCCTTTGTTGTTTTATATTTAGTCACATCTACATGATCAAGACCTCATGGATTCGCAAATTGGCAACTCTTTATCTATACCTTCACACCATGAGCCTGATCGATCGCATCCCCTTTTAATACTTAGCCAATTATCTGATCACCAAGTCTTGATTTTGCGGTATCCAATACTTATGTCCCATGTTCTGTCATATACATCTTGCACCCAAAGAACTTACGTGATCTGCAATTTATGTTTTTACTAGTGAGAACTCACCAAGGGTTAGAAAGAATTGCCATTAATAAACGGACAATGGATGCTCTTCTGTGAGATACTTAACCCTTTTTCCCTGGTCTTCTTCCCGTGTATTATTTCTTTCTAGTTATATATTTAGTCGCATTTCTATGATCACGGGTTCTAGCATTGGTGGGATGACATATCTTCATCTCCATCTATATCTGCACATGACGAATTTCGACCGCCTGCTGTTCCTTTCCATACTTAGCCAATTTTATGCCCTTAGTTGCTGGGTTGGCACTTTTGAAATCTACTACTTCTTGTTTCGTGATATACATCTTGCACTCAAAATTTCCGTCATCTACAATTCCACCGCGGAATCCTTAGCCCCTTTTCCCTTTTCTTCTTCCCATGTATTATTGCTTTCTGGTTATATACTTAGTTTCCTTTCTATGATCGTGGGTTCCAGCATTGGCGGGCTGACATATTTTCATCTCCATTGATATCTTCACATGATGAATCCGACCGATCGTTGTTCCTTTCCATACTTAGCCAATTTTATGGTCGTGGTTTCCACATTGGCGCTTTCGAACTCTGTTGCTTCTTGTTACGTGATATACATCTTTCACTCAAGACTTTTGTGATCTACAATTCCACCACAGACTCCTCGAACTCGCAAGCTTCACTCTACCACAGTTCACAAATGTTTCAAAGTATCTTTCGTTGCCTTCTATCCCCACCAACTTCTTGTCCTTCCTAATATACATTAGTTATGCTCTTACTAGTGACAATTGAACACACTGGTATGGAACAGTTGGAATCTAGCCCTCCGCAATATACAAATTGACTACCGGGGCCTCATGTCCTCTCTGCCATGCTACATATTATGCATTCAAATGTTCCGAGCGATACAATTTGACCATCGAGGCCTCATGTCTTCTAGAGAGACCTGTCACCCTATTTTGGATCCTCGTGTTGACGGGTTCATGAAATATCCAATTCTTAGTCATTGTTTTGGGTTGGCTCTTTCAAACTCTATTGCTTCTTGTTCTGTGATATACATATTGGACTCAAAATTTCTATGATCTACATTTATGCCGCAGACTCCTTAGCCCTTTTTCCCTTTTCTTCTTCCCATGTATTATCTCTTTCTGTTTATATACGTAGTCTCCTTTCTATGATCGCAGGTTCCACTGTTGGTGGGATGACATATCTTCATTTCCATCTATATCCTCACATGACGAATCTGACCGACCGTTGTTCCTTTCTATACTTAGCCAATTTTATGGCCGCGATTACCGGGTTGGCACTTTCGAACTCTACTGCTTCTTGTTCTGTGATATACATATTGCACTCAAAACTTCCATGATCTACAATTTCACTGCGGAATCCTCGAACTTGCAAGATTCACTCTACCACAGTTCACAAATGTTTCAAAGTATCTCTCCCTGCCTTTCATCCCCACTAACTTCCTGTCCTTCCTAATATACATTAGTTATGCTCTTAATAGTGACAACTGAACACACTGGTATGAAACAATTGGCATCCGGCCCTCTGCAATATACAAATTGACTATCAGATTTTGACATCGTCCCCTCTTCCATGTTACAGATTATGCATTCAAATGTTCTAAGCAATACAATTTGGTTGTTGGGTCCTCACGTCTTCTGGGAGACCTTGTCACCTTATTTTGGATCCTCATGTTGACAGGTTCATGAAATCTCCAATTCTTAGTCATTGTTTCAGGTTGGAGCTTTCAAACTTTGTTGCTTCTTGTTTCGTGATATACATCTTGCACTCAAAATTTCCATGATCTACAATTACACCGCAGACTCCTTAGCCCTTTTTCCTTTTCTTCTTCCCGTGTATTATCGCTTTCTGGTTATATACTTAGTCGCCTTTCTATTATCGCAGGTTCCAACATTGGCAGGCTGACATATCTTCATCTCCATCTATATCCTCACATCACGAATCCGACCGACCGCTGGTCCTTTCCATACTTAGCCAATTTTATGGTCACGGTTGTCGAGTTGGCACTTTCGAACTCTGTTGCTTCTTGTTTCGTGATATACATATTGCACTCCAAACTTTCATGATCTACAATTCCACTGCGAACTCCTCTAACTTGAAAGATTCACTCTACCACGGTTCACAAATTTTTCAAAGCATATGTCGTTACCTTCCATCCCCACTAAATTTCAATCCTTCCTAATATACATTAGTTATGCTCTTACTAGTGACAACTGAACACTTTGGTACGAAACAATTGGCATCTGGTCCTCCGCAATATACAAATTGACTACCGGATTTTGACGTCATCCACTCTTTCATGTTACAGATTATGCATTGAAATGTTTTGAGCGATACAATTTGACCATCGGGGCCTCACGTCTTCTGGGGAGACCTTGTCACCCTATTTTGGATCCTCATGTTGACGGGTTCACGAAATCTCCAATTCTTAGTCATTGTTTCCTGTTCCGACCATCCTCGTACTTCTCTCCAAATATGCAACACCAAAGGTTTAATACTAAAACGCCATCATGCACCAACCATAAGGATAATCATTAATAAGTTGAAGTCTAGAGGACTAACTATCCCTATAGATCTTGTCAAGAAACATGCAAAGAAGATCTTCCCAGCTAAAATTTCAACATATTAGTGAAAACAACTCCGAGCCAACATTTCCCTATTCCATATTTGGACACTTTTTCGATTGCAGGTTCCCGGATTGACGACCTCAAATTTGTGTTTGAAATATTCCACAACTTGCAAACAGTTCCTGGAGTTCCACGATATACAATTTATCTGTTGGAATGCCCCGTCATGAGCCCAACTGTCTGTCATTACTTTCAATACTTAGCCCCAAGTTGGTTGTATTTCCATGACATTGTACATTTACTGTGTATCCCTATTTCATACTTAGACATTTTTTCGATTACGGGTTCCCGAACTGGTGGGCTCGGGATTGTCTTTCCAATGTTCCATGACTAGCAAGCAGTACCTGGAGTTCCGCGATATACAATTTATGCACAAGAAAGCATCATCATTCCCGAGAGATACAATTTGACCCTCGGGCCCTCACCTCTACTGGATGTGTCTTGTAGCCCTATTTTGAAGCGTCACCAATCGCTTTCGATAATTATCCATTCCTTACTTGTTGTTTTGTATCCCCACCACGTTCCTACTCTTTGGAAATGAAACTGGTAAGATTTAATGCTAGAACTTCATTGTGCATGAACCTTAAACATGTCATTAATGACCATCCTCTCTTCCGTGGTACACATTTTGCAATCAAGTCCCAAAACATACAATTTGACCTTCAGGAAGTCATGTCTCCTAGGGAACCATTGTCGCCCTGATTCTGAGGCACGTCCAATGGCTTTCCATACTTTCCCATTTCATGGAATCTCTTTCGCGGTTCCTCGGGTTGGCGGGTTCATGAAATCTCCAATTCTTGGGCACTGTTTACTGTGCCCGACCAAGGTTTACTGCCAATAGTTCATCATGCAAGATCTATACTAACCACCATTAAAAATCAAAAGCATAGACGAGACAATGAAATTTAATTAAAGATCGACTCGTCGAATTTAAATTAATTTATCTTCTCTTATTTTCTCTCTATGCGATATATATTACAAGTTTCAATATATTAGCGAAAACGAATCCGCCCAACTGTTTCTCTATTCCATACTTAAGCCACTTTTTTCGATTGCGGGTTCCCGGATAGGCGGGCTCACATTTTCACCTCCATTGTTGTGTGTCCTGCAAACATTACCCAGACTTTCACGATATACAGATTTCCTTCTGGACTGTTCTATCATACCCTTTTCAGTGTTACGCATATTGCACTCAAAAACTTATGAGACATACAATTTGACCCTCGCACCCTCACCTCGAACAGTTGTACCTTGTAACCCTATTTTGAAGCCCGCCCAACTTCTTTCCATAATTAGACACTCCTTAACTTCTTTTCCACATCCCCCAGCCGTTTCTCTATTCCATACTTAGCCACTTTTTTTATTGTGGGTTCCCGAATAGGCAAGCTCACATTCGTACCTCCATTGTTTTGTGTCCTGCAAACATTACCCGGACTTCCGTGATATACAAATTTCCCTCTGGACTGTCCTATCACACCCTCTTCGGTGTTACATGTATTGCACTCAAAAAGTTCCAAGACATACAATTTGACCCTCGTGCGCTCACCTCGAACAATTGTACCTTGTAACCCTATTTTGAAGCCCACCCGACTGCTTTCCATAATTAGACACTCCTTAACTGCCTTTTTGCGTCCCTACGACCTACGTACTTATTTCTTACTATGCAATTAGAAACCTTTCATGCTAACAGCTCACCATGTATGAACCGTTAATATTGTCATTAATGAGAAAAACGCTCGAGGAGATCTCCCATTATTATGCATTAAACCAAGATTTGCAAAGAGTTATATTGTCCCTTCTGATTGTTCATCTCAAACACGGGTCGTCGCGTTGGCTCGTTCAAGAAATCTATAATGCTTAATCGTTCATTGTCGTATCCTCCATGTTCGCACTTCTATGTGTGCAATTACTAGTCTTTAATGTTAACAATGCATCATGCAACAACCGTTGAAATTGTCATTAATGAGCGAAAGTCTCGAGGAGATCTCCCATTCACACGCATTGGACCAAGATTTGTGCAACGTTATATTATCCCTTCCAACTTTTCATTTCATTCATCGTCTAGAGAAAACAAATGTTCTTGTAAACTTATGGCAGCAGGTCGAAAACAGTTTTGTGGAGATACAATAAATTTCCTCAGACATCAGGACTAGAACTTCCAGTGATCTAGGGCATACTTTTACTATTCATCCTATTCCACCCATAACGAAGTGATTTGGACCTCTGGAATCACTCCTGCAGGCTGCGTCCCTGAGGTTTTTGACTGTAAGGAGGTGGTCTCTTGGTGCGCAGAAAAATATATTCCAAGCTAAAGAATTATTCCACTGTGCAACCATTCTCCTATTTCTTTGTCACCTCAGGTCTTCCACAAGATGTTAAAATTGTCGGAGCCAACATTCACCTTCAAAGGACAAGACTACAAGCAGTTCCTAGAAAAACATGATAACGGTTTGGACATCTTAGTCGAGTTCCTTGAAGACCCGACAACAGTTCCTGGAGATATCACAAAGTTGCAGGTAAGTTCCTTTAGAAATCCATTCCGATAAATTGCTTGGCTATTTTCAAGAATAACGGGACATACATCCACGACAAGCATTTCTCGTATAATTATTTATATTTTGTACTTCATAGTCAAGGAAAAACTCATTTTTGATTGGGGGCAGATAATTTCCATTGAAATTTGTTCCCAGTTTTCACGATTCAAAGAATCAAATAAATTTTATGTCATCCTACTTGATTTTTGCAATAGTGCATTGTTGTCTATTTCCAAAATTGTTTCTTTCCAAGAAAATAAACTATGGATTCAACCCAGTAACATTCTGGTACCAGGCCCTATGGAGGCACAAGGCCTCCCATTGTTTTTATGATTTTTTTTGTCTCAGTTTTCAAAGATTTATTGTTAGGGAAGGATGCTCCGCAGATGTCTAGCCAGACAACTAAATTTTTAAACAGGAAGGGCACACTTGAACAAAAGGAAAATCATAGTGTACTAATGGTATTTGGATCCAAGGGAAATCTTTCTTTCCTTCCATGCCACATCACAGACACTATGTTTGTTGCAAAAATAGCAAGGCAATACAACCACTGGTTGCATTTTTTTCATGACAAGAAAAAAAAAACAGTTCATTCCTCTGCCCTGGAAAGTCGGTGACTTCGTGTGCAGAAACGTTAACAATATTGACGAATTTGCAGGCCATTTCAAGAACTTGAACCTAACATATGCTAAAAGGATAAAAGGGTTCGACCCTAATGGGATTTTTTGAGAACATTTACTAGCAGTTGGCTTTAGCAGCTCTTTTATCCATTGATGCATGAATGAAGACAGGGACAGTGGCGACAACAATCCTGCTTCTGGCGATTGCGATGTAGAGACATTGCAAAGCGTGACTGAATTGTACAGACAACAGGGAAAAGTATCTGGTGAGAAGATTGCCCAGTCTCCCGCTAGCACTCCTAAGAGAACGAAATCATAGAGCATTGCTTCAACGACCCACCCCAGTAAGAAAGCAACCCAAAAATATTCAAACGAAGGAGGAGATAAGAACCCTCCTCGCATAAAAATTGATAGTTCTCACAAAATTCCACTGACGAAGAAGAGAAAAAACAATGTAGGGAAGGCAAACGAACCCGAAATTGAAAGTGAACAGTTGCAACTTGAAATTGAAACTGAGCACATGCACAAAGTTGGTCCATCCATAATGGAAATAGCTGAGACCTACATTTTTTATGAAGATGAATCCTTCATATTCCAGAGCATTGTTTTTGAAAGCCAATCTAAAAATATGGTCTTTGAAAAGAGAGATGTAACAAATAGGAAAGGAAAATATCGCACAGAGATTAACTTTAGGAAAATACGGCTGTCCCAAATCTCCCTATTTCACCGCGTAACCGGTGATGCTCTTGATGATTCCATTGGAGGAATTGAAGCGGAGAATGCCATACTGAAAGACCACGTCAAGGAATTTGAGGAGGCTTTCATTGCTACCCCAGAGTTTGCCAGTCTTTTAGCAAAAAATTTGCCTGCTACCACTGCAACCAAGATAAAAGTATCCTCCACCCTCCTTGCATTGTCTAGAGCCCTTGTAGATAATAACATCAAGAAAATAATGTAGCTAGTTACTGAATCCTGGGAAACATCACAAAATATAGCTTCCTTCTGAAAGAGGGCAAATGATTTGCAAGAACATTTGCAGGTGAATTTAAAAAATGATCAATGTTTATGTGATAAGGTGTTGACCCACTTTTCCAACCATGCCATCAACACCTAGGATCTAAAAAGAAGACAAGAGAATCTCCCCTCCCCAAAGAGGACCAAAAAATTAAAAGCATGTTGGAAAAAGAAAGTTAAGAACATGGAGCTCATTGTCGAATCATGTAAACAAGCCATATTAGAAAAGGAATAATTATTCACAAACCTGATCCAAATAGACTTAGCCGAAAGTACCAATGAGGTTCAAGACCAAAACCTAATTCTCAAATCCTTGTCAATGACCAAAGAATCCTTCGATGAACAACTTGATATTTTAAAGGGGTTGTATTTCGAAAAGTTTTACAACATCGTTGAATATCGTGTAGATGAGCTCGAGAGCTGGGTACTGGACTATTCAACACACAATGAAGAAATTGAACAGAGTCTGCATAGCATTTCAATGGATCTAAGGAAATTAGAAAATGACCTTTTCGACATAGAAGTCCAGAATGAAATCATTGTGGCCCCCATGAGAAGCTACATTGAAAATGGTTCCAATGGATAATGCACAACCTCATCCAAGAAGGGAAACAATCGGTTGACACGATTCCAGTGTCCGTCGACGACAGCAAAAAAATGAATCGACTTCATAGTAAGTCTATACTGATGTCATCTTGTTTTCTTTATCAATCCATTTATTATACCTCTTTAAATAGAAAACTCTAACCAAACACTTATAACTTTCAGTTTCTTCTTTTCAAGTCTTCCTCTCTACCGTCGCACACTTCTTCTTTCTACATTCCTAATTCTTGTACTTATTTATTTTTATCGTCCATGGGAGCCCCAATCACAGTCTGTATGACAAACACATTTAAATTTCTAGAAATATCGAACAAATTCCAGAAATATGTAACAAACATTATTAATTTTTGATAAATTTCAAAGAAAACTAATCCGGGAATGCTAAATTTTTTGTGTCCAGGAACCTTTGTTGCAATATATTATTAGTATTCTATTGTATTTGAATGTTTAATGTGTATGATTTAGAAATACCTTTGTTGCAAGACATTATTAATATTCTATTGCGTTTGAATGTTTGGAACAGAAAGAAAAGTATGGAACAGATTCCAGAAATATTTGAATGCTAAATTTTTTGTTGCAAGACATTCAAAGACCAACATCATAGCATTTTTTTAAATGTTAAATCTTTCCTGTACTATCAAAAAAATTGTATATGATACACACATACTTCGAAGTTTTTTTTTTGGCGTTGTTATGTGCAACATTTTCATGCCTGCTCATCTTCAAATATGTTGAAAGATCTCGGAACCATTTCATTTAATTTTACTTTAATGTATTTTACTTTTATGCCTATTCTATTGTATTCGAATTTTTAATATCTATGCTTCAGAAATATGGAACAGATTCCAGATTTTTGATAGACTTCAAAGAAAACAGGAACCTTTGTTGCTTCAGAAATATGGAACAGATCCAACCTTTGTTTAATATTCTATTGTATTTGAATGTTTATTGTCTATGCTTCTTGGTCCTTTTCCCTAGGAACCTTTGTTGCAAATCATTTAGACAGAAGTTTTATAAGTACCATGTTTAAACTATATACACCCTAGGAAAAAACTTCCTCGTTCACATATTAACGTGACACGCCCACTGTCACAAAGTCATCCTTTGCATGGATACCATGTGTACTTCAACTTGCTTCCCACGTGTCTGTACTCGGTCCCGCTGTATCAGTGCATTTATTCCCATTCCAACCTGACATGGACTATGCTACCATGCAACACTTGTTATACCTACCTCCAAGAAGTGTATATAGTGATGAGTTCGTTAATTAACCAGCTATTAGTATGGGTTGACTGTAAATTTCACCTTCCCACTCCAAATTTTAACATTAGCGATTGTTTTTTAAATTTAAAAAAAATAATAAAATGCATTTATTTGTTCAGTAATTGGTTTGGTGATTTCACCTCTTATTCTAGGGGTAGAGGCACTGCACTTCTTATTTTATGAATTCTCTCATACATCCATTACATTGTCAATATATGGCTTCCTCTGATTAGGACACATATATTGATATACAATATTTGGATTGATATGAATTTAAAGTCATCAACTCCATTCTGTGTTTGGCTCGAGGGAGAGATGGTACCAGTTTTTCTCTTAAATGACCCTATGGATCATTAATTGACTAATTTGTTGATGTTCAAAATAGTTAGATCATCACACAAAGTGTCATTTTCGTAACCAAAAGTATCTCTAGCAACACGACCCTCTCCATGCGCTCTACTGGTCTTGCTATGGTGATCCTGCAATTATAGGTTAACTTGCCTTACTTGTTGATTAAAGAATCCAACCCGACACCTAGAATCTATCAGAATGGTTGGGTAGTGACTCGATCCCTATTCCCTTGGTGCATCCAAATAGAGCCTTGGATTAATTAAGCTTGAATCGAAGGTTTTTATGAGCCTTTGTTACATTCAACAAATCACAATTCTTTGTAAGAGGCAACGCTTGATAAGATGGTTGTTTTGTCTCATGATTGTCCGGTCGCTTCATTCATATGGGTTAGGAGGTATTAGCCTTCCCCTTCAAATAAATGGAATTGACCCCACATATTTTGATCTTATGAATTTGGTGGTTAGGAGGTTACGAGATGTATGATAGGAATGGATGGATTTGGAATGTGTTGTTAATGGTTGGGATCTTGGGATTTTTTTACGTGTGAAATGATGAGTTTGGATTTCAATTGTCGAGGAATCAATGTTGTACCTTTCCGAAAAAAAAAATCCTGGAGATTTTTTGTTAAATGAAAATTATGATGATCAATGTACTTCAATTTGTTGTATGAAATATTTTGAATGTGTGCATCACTTATTAGAGTTAGTGGAAAATATTTATTTACTACCTACCAAATGATTTACTACTTCTTTCTATGTGCATTATAGAATTAATAATAAGAACATTGTTAGATGGAATTCATAGTTGATTTATAGAGTGTACTGACTATGGAGTTAGTATTTAGTTAATTTTTTGTGATGCCATTTCTAGCGTTTACTTTCTTTTGTTTTTGCTTCTTGAAAAAACTCTAAATGATGATGATTAACATCCACTAAGACCTAATTGATCTATCGAACCTTAAGAGGGTAAGTGATTACTTGTGATTCTTTAGAATTTTGTTTATGTGCTCGAAAAGTATTAAGACAAGCTTTACAAGATCACCATCTTTTCTTGAGTTAAGAGGTTAGGAAGGTTGGTAGTGTGATCAATATTTTGAAAATGAGATCTAATATGGGTATAGGCTAGACAATCT
>SNQJ01S0047657.1:5348-19042 GCA_010110895.2 Picea sitchensis
GATGAGTCAAGATGGGAGATGTAGGGTATCAAGTGGTCTTTTATGGAATCCACTAAGATACTCATGGCATTGATGTCAACGTCTTTGAACTTCTCCATAGCTGCAACGTTATGTGGTTCCTTCTCTTCTCCTTCTTTAAACTCTGGCTACATGATCTTTCATTTCACAATATCCAGTACTTTATTCTTGGCAAGGATGAGGTCAATCCTTGTCTTCCACGCTCTGAAGTTATAAGCTCCATCTAACTTGTTCTCATACTTTATAGAGTTCATCATGGCTTGCTTGACCTGGTCAAACCCTAGATTTGACCAGAAATCCAAACTTCACGTCTTGGCCTTCTGAGAGTACCAGGAGATGCGCTGGGCTAGGGTGCACTGATCTGTCCAGAGATTAGGTCAATCTCGTCACTTAAGGTGCCTCGACAAGAGGTTTAGGGTTTCTGCAACTGCTTCTGCTGGTAACCCTAGCTGCAGTGCTTTCGGAAGCTGCTCCTGCTAGTAACCCTAGCGGCAGTTCCTCAACGAGCTCAATATCTAGTGGTTATGTTTCCTTCCAGCGTTTTAGGTCGACTGAAGAGGAGTGGGCCCATAACTTGTTAGAATATAGAAGATGGTGTGCTCATTTTACCATTGACGATACCCTCGTCACCCAACCACAGGCCGAAGCCTCCCTCTGAGCACCTTAACCTTGACTGAGAATTCCTCTGGAAGCAAACCCTAGGATAGATAGCCAAACAAGGAGTAGTGCATCAATCCCCAAGGATAGCGCATCACAAAATCTGATCAGATAGTCGCAAACCCTAGCCAAGAGATATCCAAGCCAATATTGAAACTAGTTGTTGCTGCACCTGCACCTGCAACCCTCCTCCAAACCTGCACACCAACTGCAACTGCAATGCGCACCAATTGGGAAACTGTTGCGCAGAACTAGCTCTGTCTGCTACTGCTGAGATGCTACAAATGAGAACTGGCGCCCTGTATTTATAGTAATTCTGCCAGTTTACTGGGGCCGACTTCTCCTTCTAGGTATGTGTCTGTTCAGTATATTATTATTATTTTTGGCCGACTTCTTCTCTTGGAGGCTAATAGCCTAATATAAATTATATTCTTGAGCCGACAAGGCTTCTAGGGTTATTAGCCAATTCATTAGGGTTTCTCTTGCTTCCCAGAGTCTTCTATTCTCGTCAGGTTCACATGTAGAGGTAAATACCTCCCGCGGCTACCATAATATTAACACCTGACACCCCGTAGGATGTAAGGGGCCAAAGGGAAGAAACTGCTCGTAGCGCAGATGAGAGAATAAAGGTCCTTGCCCTGGAATGAAAGAAAATGAGTGATCGCAGTGACCAAACGTATGAAAAACTCACTGAGAATCCATAATTGAAGGCACTAGAGTCGCAGCTCTAGGAAGCGAAGTATCAAGCAGAGACAATAGAGGTGAAGTTGAAGCCCCTGTCAGCTATAGAAAGAATGAAGCAATCCCAAGAACAGCGCATTGCCCAGTAGCAGGTCCATACTATTCAGAGCAGCGTTATGGAAGTAACTCAGAGGCTCCAACCTGTACAGGATGAGGCTTACCAATTGTTCACAGAAATTGAACGTCGAGGAGCGGAACTGGAGCAAGTTGTCACTACAGCTGAACAACGCCTCGAGGGACCTGTCGACGAAGCAGCCATACAAGAATTCACTGAACAGGAGGCCATAGCACAGAAACAAGTCAAAGCATCTTGATCCAAGCTCGAGGCTTTTGAAGCAGAACTAGTCAGATTAGAGTGACTCGGGACAAGTCACAGATGAGTTTTGGGGGCCTGTTGGCCCTTGACCAAGTTTTAAGGATTCTTGGTCATGTTTGACCTAATTTTGGGACTTCCACAAGATATCGAAGGCAGAGTGCAAGATGAAGCAAAGATTGCAAGATCTCATCCCCTTTAGAGCCCTTTTGGGTATTTGGGATTATGTAACGGGTATGGGAATGTCGGCCCATGGGTTTACCCATGCTTAGGCCTATTTTGTATGTATAAATAGAAGGCTAGGCAATGTAGGAAGAGACTTGTTGTGATAAGTGCTAAGTGCAAGTGTGTTAGGTGCTAACAAATGGTTGAGTGCTAGAGTTGGATCTGTGTGATCAAGAATTGTAAGGCTTTGTGCATGATGTGTGAGACTTGCAGAGCTAAGTGCAAGTCATTGTAAGAGGTTGTGGAAGGTTGCGTGCTTAGATCTACTCAGGGAAGGAGGATCTAGCGAGCTCTGTAGATCTCATGTCCTCTGTGGAGTAGGGTTTTTGAGGTTCTGTGCATGTAACATATTGAAGAAGCTAATAAAGAAGACAAAGAGTTGGTAGACGTAGCCCCAGGGTGGGGGTGAACCACGTACATGTTGTGTTGCTTTTCTCTATGCAATGTATTGATATATTTATGTGTTTACTTGCTTAGTGCTTTAACATAGATGGATGATAGATAGATATGTTAATGCTATGTGCTTAATAATATGGATGGATGTTGGATCTAATTTATATACATGTTCTTAGTTCTTGAATTTGCTAGATCCAATATGTTTCATCGAGCTAAGTGTTTTTAGATGCTAGATCTTGTTGAATATTGTGATGTGTTGTAATTAGGGTTTACTACATTGTAACTGAGACTGAATATTGATGAATTCTAACTTTTGAGTTCTCTATTAAGTGATTACAATCACAGATCTATGTCCCAGCTACGGTTGTAGACACTGGATTCCTGCAACCACCCCTGCCTCTACCTCGGGTGAGATTTCATCTGCTTCGCAGGTGTTGTCGAAAGGGTCGGTAGTTAGGGTTTTGTTGGTTCATTATTGTAGCGTTGAACCCCGGGTCTGCCCTTGTACCAACAAGGAATTCGAAGAGCACCATAGGTGAAAGGTGGTAACGTAATCACCAAGATCCTCACCATTCTTACCTTCAAGTTTCAAAATGTCCAAAGGAAGCTTGGTGGGGACAGGGGGGCTTGTAGGATCATGACACACATGGTTGTTCATCAACTTAGACAATTCTAGCAGATTAAGCATGGCCAGAAAAGGGAGACGGGGTTGTGACATCTAACCCCAAGATCCCTGGAAATATTGTGTTTGAGGAACTACAACCCATACAGGTTTCTGGTAAGCACCATGGCCCTGTCCATGATTGTAAGACCCTTCTCTAGGATGATTCATAAGAGGTTGGTTGGGCATCATTCCAGTAGGAATGTTCTGATGGGGGTTATAAAAGTTTCCCCCACCCG
Source organism: Picea sitchensis (assembly GCA_010110895.2). Lineage (NCBI taxonomy): Eukaryota > Viridiplantae > Streptophyta > Pinopsida > Pinales > Pinaceae > Picea > Picea sitchensis. The sequence continues at coordinate 8,599 of SNQJ01S0047657.1, forward strand.
GAGTGGCTCCAGGTTGGGGGTTGCCCAAGGTGTGAAACTGACCTCCTCTAGGTGTGAATTTGGAGGATAGAGGTGGATTCGTAATGCCAAATGTGTTGGTCGAAATCGACACTGAGGAGGTGAGGGTATAGGATGGAAATTGAGCATAAGCTTGTCTGCCTGGTTGGTTGCTCCACCCTAAAGCAAGAGGATTAGATACATGGTTAAAAGAAGGAATGCCTCCCATATTAGAAGTCGTTTGAGGGATTTGAGAACCACCAAACAAAAATGGAGTACAAGGAGGGGTTGTGCCCCCAAGTCCAATGCCATCATTAGGGCCAACAGCTGGGATGGAGTTTGAAAAATGAAAAGTAAAATTTGACATACCATAGGAAAAAGGAATAGAGGTTATAGGGATGGACTGAACATTATAGCTCAGTGAGTGACCAAGAGACCCAAATCGGTTTGAGGCAATAGATTGAGCATTCAGTATAGGACAGGAAGTAGTAATTATTGGTGCCTCTAGCACTACAACCATTGTGTTTGCAGGAGTCGAAGGGGTGCCATTAACTATAGTAGGTGTGGGAGTCGAAGGCATCCCAGTATTCTGATGATTCATTTTAGTACTCGTACTTGTAGAATCACAAGTCTGAAAAGTGGAGGTGTGTGTACCATGTCTAATAACTCTACGCATTTTATAAGGAAAAGACTCTAAATCTGGTGGTAACTGTAACAAGTGGCGGGACCGGCGGGGAGGCTGGTTCGACTCCACGATGACTCAAGACTCAAGATATAAAAAAAAAAATACTAAGAACAACTAGTAATCAAAGAGCACACCAAAAATAATCAAAAGGCCAATATGCACACAAATGGGGTAAAGTGGTTGAAAGAGGCCTCCCTCCCTACAGAAGGTATGCCTCGCCCAAGAGGGGCCTAAGACTCCCTGCTAAAGATCAGAGGTAAAAGAATTAGTTATAAGGGCCCTCATGGGCTTAACAACTAGTTGGTCAGATCCCCCCGGAGAGGTAATCCTCCATAAAGGTTGTGTGTTGTCTTACCCTTATCTGACCTAGGGTACCTACAGAATAACCCATGCACGTAACCTATGTGGCACCTAAGTCAAGCAACTAAGCAACCAATGTATAACCGATGCACAAACGAGAAATCGTAAGTTAGGTCCACCATATGGGTAGGGTAGCAAAGCCTGAAACCTTGAAAGTATCTCCTCTCACGGAGGTAAGGGAACTAGCAAGATCCCCAGATACGAATAGATCCCCAAAAATATATCTGATGCTAAGAAGATATTGGGGGGATATCCCTTCAACCAACCTCGCGTGAACTCATGATTAACTCCGTTGTAAGAGGAGCCTCCTGATATTATCGATTATACAATGGATTTCTCCACTCCCTTAGTCAGACACATATGTTGATTTAACAGCCTTGGAGAAGTTTACTCACAAAATCCTATTCCAATGCACTAAATCCTAAGCTAGTTTGTGCACCCTAGAAAATAAAATCGTTACTAATCAATTTTAAATTATAGCGTTAATTTTAATGGTCGTGCTTACTCAAAAAGGTATGGTAGTGAAACTCATGATGTTATGACTTAGCAAGTAAAGTAAATATGAATACAATGCAAAATCCTAACTTCAATTTTCAGTGAATGATATGCTTCTTAAAACAATGCAATTTTCAATTTCAACTCTGCAATTCTGAATAAAAATTCAATCTTTCTTTACATTCACTAAGTTAAATGACAAAGACTCAGAATATCAAAATGCCAATCAATGCAAAATGCCTAATACTTTTGTATTTTCAATATAGGAAAAATGAAAATGCATGGACTGAACAGTAGCTTGATATATAAAGACTCTATTGTGTATAGAAAGAGACAACTCAAGTAGGATACCAAGGAGAAAAACACCAAGCCCAATGTACAAGGACAATCAAAATGAAAAAATGATGAGAAAGACTCAGCCCAAAAATTCAACCAAAGACAGGTTTCCTGTCATCCCACAGACACTTAACAGTCACTACAAATACCCAAGAATAGTTAGAAATCATCAAAACCTACCCAACAACCACCAAACCTAGCAAACAAGCAAAATAGGTTGATGTACGCGACTGTTCAAGGAAACAACACGTATGTACGCGACTGTCAAGCAAAAACCCGCGTATCTGTTTCAAAAACACAGCTAGGCAAAGGAGAAGGTTGAAAGACTCAGAACCAAAGTGAATAGAGGCTGTCAAGCAATTATATGACAAGAAACGCAATATGAACGAGAGAAATCTAAGGAGAAAAACACTCCAAACCCTAAGAAAGATGACTCAATCCCCAGTATGGTCACCAATTCTGTTACGAGGAAAATTTCTCTATGGCTAGGGTAAACCACAACAGACGGAAATGACTACAGAAATCAACTCTATTCTCAAGTATGCTATATAAACAAATATTCTAGCGAGACAAGATAAAAGGCCTACCTCGTCCAGACGTTCGATGAAGTCCATCGTTAAGCACTTAACCCAAAGCAATATACCTGCAACTAGTCCTCAACAACCAAGAAAAGCAAGCATGTGGCGATAATATATGGTGTTAGCACATTCAATAGCATAATCCATTAATATACATAACAAATATGCCCATGGAATAATAATTCAAATATTTGCAAGATATCAATTCGATGAGAAAAGAGTATTTCTATTAATATATGATCAGTAGAAGTGAAAAAGTTACAAACTTCTGTGTCGGCATGGTTCATAACCGAGAAACTAAGTTCCTTCCAGCTGGGCCTCCACCACTTCAATCCTCCACCAAGGGAAATCTCATAGAAGAGAGACAATGAAGTTCTCAATCAATAAGGGAAGAGCTTGGGGGTTGAACACTGTGTTCAGACTTAAAGGACAAAGGGATGCAAACTCAATATGAAGTGAATAATTCCTCCAGAGTAAATTTTCTCTCAAAGTTGAATTCTTTCTCCTCTTTTCCAATGGAACTGAGGTCCGAGTCGAAACATTTCCAGTATATGGAAGACCAAGGATCATATATCTTCTATCGTGACATGGAAGCCTGACACCATTTTTCATTTTTGGGCACAAATCTTGATGTACGCGGGTTGTAGTGGTGCAACTTGCATATACGCATGTTGTATAGTAGGCAAGGTGTGCATATTTGGAAAAATGTATTTTTATCTCTGGGATTTGCAAAAAGGGATGAAAATTCTGCATAGGGAAATGGAAAAAGGCCCTCTACGAAAGATTGCATAGGGTGAGGAAAATATTGCTATAACAATTTTTTATTGTGGTGACACACATGGGGTCATGGATTCAACGTAGGATCCTGTCTGAGTAGGACTTACCGGCTCTTCTATTATTGGACTGGACTAGCACCCTTCTTATCCACCTCCTATATCTAGTATCTCTATGATTCAGACTTGTGCGTAAGGTTCCCGTACTTCTAGCTCACTATGCGACTCTTCTCTCTCAACCCCAGTCTTTTTCCTTTTATACCCACTTCCTCCGTGCAACTCTCCAAATTTGTAGTCTTCCTCTAGTGTACTACCTTCTTGCATTCTCAGTCCCTTCCTTCCTCTTTCATGGCTTCCTCCCTTTTCTTAGGAGATCCTTTTGTTATCCTCCAACTCCCCTATGTGTGTAAATCTCGTTTAGTTGTCGGACTTCATTGTCATCACATGTGTTTCACATAGTAGCATCTTTATCCACATATTCAATGATTTCAAAAACCTCCCACATGAGCCTTTGAAAATTTTTATTTATGCAGCACTGTATGACTGAAGGCAATCTACGAAAATTTTTGTAACATAACCCTCTAGTATACTATCCAACCAAAAATCAATTGCTTGAGTAGTTGAGTTACTTACCGAATTTAATTGTCTTACCAGTTCCATCATCCAATTCCTTGGTGCTGCAGCACTAAACCTTCTATCTTCTCTACTAACCTTTCGAGCCACTCTGTCAGAATTTCTGGGAATTTTCCAAAGAAAATTCCATGTTCATTTATGAACACATACTTTTGCATCCATTGCTCATCACTCATTCGAGGTTTCCAAGTCTCTTGTCGCGTGAAATCTTGTTCTTTTTGTTCCAACCAGTTGGTGATTTCATTCTTAGTGGGCCTCCAAAACATTCCCTTGCTCGCAAATTCTTGGTTATGGCAACATAACCATTTGTTGGTTACTTCTTGTGTGCATAAGGTTTATCAAACCCGGAGTTCAGGTTGACCGTGACCATCAAAACCCTCAAGACATCGGCCCTTTCGACATCACCTGCTAGCGAACATGAAGTCTCACTCGATGTATCTATTGGGGCTGCAAGAACCAGGTTTCTACAGCGGTAAGGGAAAGGAAGGTTGATGTGTGAATCGTTCTTCCTGATCTTAACTTATGTATGTTCATGATTATTACCTAAACTATCACAGCCATACATGAACATTCTAGCATAACCAATTCATTCTCCGAAGTATATCATCATTCATGAATGCATAAAGACAAGTAATAACACAAGACACAATATCCTTTCTAAACTCCTTCTTTATTCATCTTATGTCTGACTATTACATTCATGATTCTTCCATAACCTTAAAAAAAAWTTATGCACACACTCTGAAACTTACATACGCATATCTCTATATCTCTATCTATGTGTCTATATCTATCTATATAGACACACTCTCACACTAATTCTCTATCTATATGCACACACTCTCACACTTGGTGTCAATTACTCACCATCCTAAATGTAAACTTAAAATTGGGGTTTGTATTAGGGACATTACATTCCCATCCCCCTTATTTATGCATTGTCCTTAATGCATTATATAAACATGTATATACAAAATCTTCAAAAGTCTTCAAAAATATGTGGGTACTATGCCCACATAGCATCCTCGTGCTCCCAAGTTGCATCCTTAGGACCGTACCAGATTTTGTGAGAAATCTTACCCAGCGGACAAGCTAAGATCCCCTTTAGACCAAGACAAAAGTGGACAAGTGGTTACTACTTTCCCTAGAGATCTAACTCAATCAAGCAAGCAAGAGAGAAGAAGAATATGGCATACCTTGTTGTGATGTTCATCCTCGTTGCTCCAATCCTTGGGATTTATCTCCAAACTCCTCAATATAACTGAAGTCCTACAAAGACTAGAAAAGGAACTCTTCCTCCTACGCTATATGATTAAACAAAGCAGATCTATCTATGAAGACTGAAACGACAATAGACAAGAAAATATAGAACACCTGAACTTGAAGGTAATAGACCAAGTTAATATTAATTGGAAATCCAAACAAGACACTTACAAATCATGCTTGACGATGCAACAATCTTCTCCAAGCTCTCCTCATCCATCCCTTGCATGAATCTTGAAATCAAAATGTTGATGCTTCTCCCAAGATCAAAGGTTTGATATCTAAATTCTTCCCCCTTCACCTTGGAAATACCTTCAATATATAGGCTTGAGAGGTACAACCACCATGATACAATGAAGGATATGGTTGGGGATATGTCTCCTTAAGTTTGGATTAGATCCTAGGATAGAGCCATACTATAGGAGTCTAGCACAACCAATCTCATCCCAAGAAAGATGGCCCTTAGGAAAAGGTGGAGAATCCCATAATTTCCTCTAACAATAATGATGCTCCCTTAGAGTTGAATACAAGGTGCCATGGCACTCCATAATCATGGCCAAATAAGCGTTGGTGTCCCCTCATTATGAGTAGAGGAGTGCCACCATACTAAAATTCCAAAAATGGTCAATTTTTCCAAGAAAAAGGTATGGTTTTGGACCCCAAATGATTGTCTTCTTCTTCCAAACTGACTTAGGGATGTGACAAGTGTATTTCATGGTGTCAAGGGGTTGTGAAACTTAGCAAAGTGAATGTGACACTTGATAAGGTGCATACGACATTGGCGACAGTGCATGTGACATGTTGGTTTCTTCTTATCTATGTGGGGTTTATCGGACCCATGGTTCGGATTGACCGTGACCAACAAAACCCTCAAGACACCGGCCCTTTTGGCATCACCTTCTTAAACATATGAAGTCTCACCCAAGGTATCTATTTGGGTTGCAAGACCAAGGTTTCTGCAGTAGTAAGGGAAAGGGAGGTTGATGCATGAATCATTCTTCCTATCTTAACTTATGTATGTTCATGATTATTACCTAAAATATCATAGCCATACATGAACATTCCAGAATAACCAATTCATAGAATAAATTCATTATGTGAAGTATATCATCATTCATGAATGCATGAACACAAGTAAGAACATAAGACACAATATCCTTTCTAAACTCCTTATTTATTCATGTTTTGTCTGACTATTACATTCATGATTCTTTCATAACCTTAATTCTCTTTTATGCTCACACTTTAACACTCACATACACATATCTCTATATATCTTTCTCTATATCTCTATATGTGTGTGTCTATATCTATATCCCAATCCCGTTACATATTTATACCCCAAAATCTAGGGTTTCAAGTTCTATTCTTATTTATCCAAAAATAACTCATTACAATGCATGGCATATCCAACTTCAGTTAACTGGATATTTGCCTTCTTCTACTTCTTGTTATTAATACATCTTTTTCGTTATCCTATTATTTTTGGAAAATTGCACTATTGTCATTTTCACTTCATTTTCTTGCCTTCTTGCTTTATCCTTTCGTCTTTGCGCTATCTTTTTCCTTCGTGTCCTTCTGCACCCTTTCTATCTTCTGTGTGAGTCCTTCCTTCTACGTGATTCCTTCCTTCTACGCACTTTCTTCGTACTTAGATTCTTCTCAAAATTATATCCAAAACTGCATGTCCAACACGACACTTAACAAGGTGCATACATCACTTTGTGACACTTGTGACACTCAAGTGTGAAATTTTGACGTGTAACAGATGCCCCCTAAAGTGTGAGGTCATAAGAGAAAATGATGGCTGAAACACTTTTAAAAATTCTTCAATGCAAGGGTGTTGGAGTAGGAGAACCTGCAAGAAGTTGCAAACAATCATCAGTCAGTATACATATATGTTCCATTTCCAAGGCAAGCATACCTTTCCTCGGAATACGAGATGACTCAAAGCATGGCCATCGACCAATATACTGCGGATCCATGAGAATACTGACTAAGGATAGGGCCACCAAAGATACAATGTGGATCCATACCTCCATGACATGAACTTATCGCACCACGAAAAATTCATAGTGGAGTTACGAGGAGACAAACATAGCCACAGATCAATACAATGTGGATATATATATATATATATATATATATATATATATATCAGTAATATTGCTAACATGGTGATTATAATGAAATATTTTACATGCTCAAATGATATTCATCACATCTTGGGGAAAGCACATAATATAATGAGCGCCCAACCCAGGGTCTTCGTCTCGATCCCGAAACAGTATGAATCTAGCCATGTGAATAAATGACTCGATGTTGAACATGGTAGAAACCACTTGATTACCTATCATTGAGGTATATCGTCAACAAGTGTGAGGGAAATCACCAATGATGAAAATGATTCCCAAGGTACCTTTAAGTGCATTCCAGGGAATGTGAATAAATGAGTTGAGGTCGAACATTTGTGGAATCATTCAATCATAGGTCAATGATGTAAACCTACAGTTGGAAGTGAGGAGGCATGCCATTGGGGCATGAAGGTCCCAAGGTAATAATTGGTTTCTAAGTCTAATTCTTGGATAATGTGTCGAAGTCGATATGATAGACTCGTAGAAGGAGGGCCATGATGTATCCCCCTTCATTGACATGAATCTGACACAAGAAAGAGATGTGATATGGTGGATAAAATGAGTATGGACTGACACAGGAAATTGGCAATACTGCAAATGGATGGTTTGAAGTGAAACTTCTCTTAAACATTGCGAGGCACGACAGATGACTTGACAGCATTGACTAGACGAGTACCAAGAACACAATGTGATGAAAATAATAGCACTCTTTGATTGGAATGAAAAAATTATAATGACACATGGAATTAGTATGATTTAGAGAAAAACAGATTACCCAACTATAAGACAATACACAAACAAGTTCCATGTTCAAGGGCGACAATAGCTGTCATAAAGGATCCCAAAAAACTCGACCCACTTCCTTCAATTTTTCCCCGATCATGATTGATGAGTACCTCTTTATTTTTTAAACGAGCTTGAGGAGGATAACATATGCTCGGTATAGTTCATCTTCGATGAGTCCCTCATTGTAATGATCCCAAGCCATTTTTTTCCTTGAAACCACTAACTACCACTGTTGTGTTTGATGTGTAGGTGACTTATTGAGTTATCTAGTTATTAATTGCGTTCATACAGATTCATCCAACACATGAAAGATCACAATACATTCAAGATATAGAAACACAAGCAAAGATCTGACCTTTTATTATGAGAAGCATGGAACCAATACAATAGATAGTCTATCTGGAATAATCCTCAAATGGCCAGATAGAAAGTAAGTATGAGCTGCTACAAAATGCTCCCACCAATATAGAATACGCCCCCAAACACTGGATGGTAGATGAAGACCAATACAAGTAGATATGGATGCTAACTCCTCAAGATGGAAGATGCCACGCTCCAGATGGTAGACTGAAACCGTCAATAAATCGGCCCAACTGTAAGAAGGCTCCAAATGAGCTCAAACTCTGCCCACTGATAGATCAGGGTGATGGGAACACCCTCCTGCGATCTCAAGTCGAATGGCCAAGGCAAACTCCCCCAAACTCTGAATCCTCTACTAAAGTTGCGACCTCCTGGATGCCTGGAACCCTAGGTAACTTGACCCTGATGAGAGAAGTCTCCAAATGCCCTGAAACTTCCCAGGAATGTAGATCGACCTATGAGAACCCTGCAGGAGAAGTTTCAGACTCAGATTCTAGGAGAAGCTCTCTAGATCTGAGATTTACTGAATCACAGGACATCCCCCTGTCTCCAAGGCATCCCAATCTGAAGCTAAATAACTGGTAATGATAACTCTCCAGAAAAACAATCAAAATGATGGTTGGCCCCATGCAAGTAGAACCCAAGTGATGGAATGACCAAAAGTTATCCTGATCAGCTGGATCGAACCCTTCTCTAGATGATGGTGCGCCCTTGCTAGAAACTCAAGAACAATACGGCCCTGCTATCTTCTAAATCTCTAGGTGGAAATATGTTGAGTGTAGAATGGTGTGGAGGACTCTTGCATCCCCGAGACCAAGCTGTGGAATAAGGTGAGTGGGTCTTTCACCACTGAGTTTCTCACAAGGGTTTATACAGCAAAACCCCCAAACTGTATGCTCAAGAGCAATGACAAGCAATATACCAAATCCAGAATGAATAATAGGTGTGCCCCAGCCTTCTATTTATACTTTTTCCTTCTATTCTTCTGTTGAGTTAGATTAACTCCCAGGGTTAACTTCTATTCTTTTATTGAGTTATCTTTTATTCCTTTTAGCCCTTTTTCTTCAAGTCAACTTAAGAATATAAACTTAGTCTAGTTGACTTTCCCCTTCAGTGTGAGACTATGAACTAGTGGGGATGCCCAAGCCACTGAGTCTCCTCAACACCTCTTTATCAAGAGCTGGGTGAAATTACAGTCTCCCCTGCTTGAAATTGCTTGTCCTCAAGCAATTCTAAACGTTTTTCTCTTACCACGTGCTCATTTTCCCGGGTAGCATCCTCAATGGGTAAATCCTTCCATCTGATAAGGTACTCCTTGATGCTTTGGTTTCTGAGCCTCTTCTCTCGGACTTCTAATACCTCCTCCGGAATCAAAACAAGTTGTCTCTCCTCATCCATGGGGGGTAATACCTCAATGGGTCTGATGTGTTGGCCGAGGGCTTTCTTAAGGCAGGAGACATGGAAGACATAGTGTATTTTGCTGCCCTGTGGAAGCTCCAGCTCGTAAGCTACGGCCTCTATCTTTTTGCTAACTTTGTAGGGCCCAAAGAAACATGGTTGTAGTTTGTCTGTTCCACTCCTTTTGATGGACACCTGCCTGTATGGTTAGAGCCTTAGGTAGACCAGGACACCAACTTCAAAAGTATGATCAACTCTGTGCTTGTCTGCTTGGACCTTTTGTTGGTTTTTTTCTTTCTGTAGAAGATCCTGCAGCTCCCTGAGAATGTCTTGGCTCTGCTGTATCCAATCCTGTACCATAGGTGCCCTGTTGTCACTAAATGCAATCTCCCCAAAAGATAAAGGGTCGGATCCATACAAGGCCCTAAATGGTAACATGCCTATCGACATATGTTGGGTAGTGTTGTAGCAGTACTCTCTTAAATGCAACCATCTGGCACATGCTTTCAGTTGTCTTGCCACATAATTTCTGAGGTAGCCTTCCACCCACTTGTTGACTATCTCTGTCTGTCCGTCTGTCTGAGGGTGATAGCCTGTGCTAGGGGTCAAAGCCGTACCAACCAACCTGAATAATTCCTGCCAGAA
>SNQJ01S0047657.1:22528-53425 GCA_010110895.2 Picea sitchensis
TCCTTCCCTTGATGGGTCACTTGCATCAGATGATCAGTTATTCAGGATTGGTTCTGGTTCATCTTCTGCAGGTTCTCATCAACCTTCTTCAAAGTTTCAGAAATTTTGGCATGTCCCCTTCTGTTGGTTCCCTGGTACTCATCTAAGTGTTGGACCAATTTTCTTTCTGTGCGGTTTATGGTTTGCTGGAACTTATCAAATTTGGCTGCTAAGAAGGCCAAGCCTTGAGGCTCACAGTCATCCCCTGACCCTTCCATTTCGGCGTTTGTTTCACTGTTGGGTTTCTTCCTTCGACCCATAAAGATTCCACTGTACCTCTACATGCGCCAATCCCTCCACAGGTTTGGAGGATCGAAGCTCTAATACCACTGTAATGATCCCAAGCCAATTTTTTGCTTGAAACCACTAACTACGACTGTTGTGTTTGGTGTGTAGGTGACTTATTGAGTTATCCAGTTATTAATTATGTTCATACAGATTCATCCAACACATAAAAGATCACAATACATTCAAGATATAGAAACACAAGCAAAGATCTGACCCTTTATTATGAGAAGCATGGAACCAATACAATAGATAGTCCATCTGGAATAATCCTCAGATGGTCGGATAGAAAGTAAGTATGAGCTGCTACAAAATGCTCCCGCCAATACAGAATATGCCCCCAAAGGCTAGATGGTAGATGAAGACCAATACAAGTAGATATGGATGCCAACTCCTCAAGATGGAATATGCCACGCTCTAGATGGTAGACTGAAACCCTCAATAAATCGGCCCAACTGTAAGAAGGCTCCAAATGAGCTCAAACTCTGCCCACTGATAGATCAGGGTGATAGGAACACCCTCTTGAGATCTCAAGTTGAATGGCCAAGGAAAACTTCTCCAAACTCTGAATCCTCTACTGAAGTTGCGCCCTTCTGGATGCCTGGAACCCTAGGTAACTCGGCTCTGATGAGAGAAGTCTCCAAATTCCCTGAAACTTCCCAGGAATGTAGATCAGGCTATGAGAACCCTCCAGGAAAAGTTTTAGACTCAGATTCTAGGTGAAGCTCTCTAGATTTGAGATTTACTTAACCATAGGACGTCCCCTTGTCTCCAAGTTGTCCCAATCTGAAGCTAAATAACTGGTAATGATAACTCTCCAGAAAAACCCTCAAAATGATGGTTGGCCCCATGCAAGTAGAACCCAAGTGACGGAATGACCAAAATCTCTCCTGATCAGCTGGATCGAACCCTTCTCTGGATGATGGTGCACCCTTGCTGGAAACTCAAGAACAGTACGGCCCTACTAACTTCTGAATCGCTAGGTGGAAAAATGTTGAGTGTAGAATGGTGTGGAGGAGTCTTGCATCCCCGAGACCAAGTTGTGGAACAAGGTGAGTGGGTCTTTCACCACTGAGTTGCTCACAAGGGTTTGTACAGCAAAACCCCCAAACTGTATGCTCAAGAGAAATGACAAGCAATATACCAAATCCAGAATGAATAATAGGTGTGCCACAGCCTTCTATTTATACTTTTTCCTTCTATTCCTCTGTTGAGTTAGATTAACTCCCAGGGTTAACTTCTATTCTTTTATTGAGTTATCTTTTATTCCTTTTAGCCCTTTTTCTTCAAGTCAACTTAAGAATATAACCTTAGACTAGTTGACTTTCCCCTTCAGTGTGAGACTATGACCTAGTGGGGATGCCCAGGCCACTGAGTCTCCTCAACACCTCTTTATCAAGAGGTGGGGTACATTACACTCATCACATGTTTAATGAACCTGAAGAAGGAGGGATTCGGTCTTGTATGGGTCCTGCAGATTGGAATCGCATAGGTCCTTTGATGCATAGTTTTATGAGCCCAAAGAAGATAAACTCGATATTTTTTCATGTTTAGAGAGTTTGAAAATAATTTAAAGATGAATCCATGGGTGATTTTTTAGTAAATTTAGTCTCCCAAGCCCAAAAAAAGTGTAAAACAATACAGGGGAGAACTCTTCTAATCATGCTTGACTAGAGTATTCATTTTTCGTAATTAGTCTCGTGAGGCCAAAAAAGAGATAAACTACCACTCGAAATATTCCCTTTCTAACCTTTTAACGAGTGTGAAAGAAAACAAATTCACTTGACAATATTTTCATGTTTAAAGAGTCTGAAAAGAGCTTAAAGGAAACTCCAAAGACTTCCTTTTTCGTATAGTTTTTACGAGTTCGAAAAAGAGATAAACGTATACTCGGTAACCTATTCTCATGTATTAACAAGCATGAGAAAGAACAAATATTGAGCTTTGTAACCTATTATCATGTATTTACAAGCACGAGAAAGAACAAAGACTAAGCTCGGTCTAGAAAAGACTACTACGTTACAATGAGAATGACCCCCAAGTGAGGATCACTCCTAGCAGCATGTTTCTCTAGAGGTATTTTCCCCCATATTGCATGATAGAAGCTAGTGGATTCGTTCTAGCATGATGTCCTGAGGCCGGAGACCTATCCCCCAAGAGTCATTTCCTCGGATGACTCTTCTTCTTTCCTCATTTACGTGTCTGGTTACTAATAGGAATATTTTCACTAGGCGGAGGAAAAGAAGGTTAAAGTATTCGATCCAGAGTGAGACTTGATTTCAATGAAGGGGGGTCTGTTTCATTTTTTAATGAGCTTTACATAGACACTGAACTATGCTCGTAAATGTCTATTTAATTTTTTAATGAGCTTGACATAGACATTGAACTATGCTCATAAATGTCTATTTCATTTTTTAATAAGCTTGCCACAGAAAAACAACTATGCTCCTAAAGACAAGGTACTACCAAAGGATCAGATGATTATAGGGATTGTTTCACCTGAGTCGAAATCATATTTAACGTGCCAACCTGTGTGATGGCAAGAGCAGGTAAAGGAAAAACCCCCATGAGCAAGGAATCCTTAAGGAGACCTACTCCGACAATCTCAATACTAGATTTTCCTAGAAAAGGGACATTGTTCGTTGCAGCATTGTGGAGATATGGAGTTATATAGTCAAGTTGTTCAACGATGATAATTTTCTCTTAATGGAAAAATCATAAAATATGAAACACTGAAGATGCGACGACGATCACCATATAGAACCAACTACGACTAAGTAACAAATTGTAATCCAGGGGTGCATCGACCACTTTGATATCGACCAAAACCGTTTTACCCTTCAATGTCAGAGTGAAAGATTGCAATAGTCCGTGAGGTTGGAAACCACTTCCATCAAAAACTTTCAGGGTGGTAGGAAATGAGGTAAGTTTAAGAGAACCAAGGGATCTCCAACAAGGCAAATACATGACATAGGTGGAGGCTCCCTCATTGAAAATAGTGCAATGGATGTTCTTTCCACCAACCAAAATTTGAATCTGGAATGCTACGTGGTGTGATAGCCTCTCCTTAAAATAGTCCAGATTAAACGTAATCAAATTTGACTCCTATGGATCCATAGCCCCAATGGTTAACAATAGGGTTCTATGTTGACTTGGATAGTTCTATATAACTTCAAGGGAAGACATAGCACAAGGTGCTTGCGCCAAATCTTCAACAATATTGTTTCGGGAAGCGTAGGAATTTGGGTTAAATGTCACTTTTCGAATTACACTTTTGGGCAAGCACAACACTGTGTCAGAAATTGACTTCTCGATCTGAAGAGGAGTGGAAGATGGAGGAGGAATGGATGTGGAGGGTTGATCGATAGCCTTTCCATTAGCTTGATCACTTGGAGGAGTATCATAAGTATTTTCTCGAGTCATTACATTAACCACGTTAAACATGTACACCTCAGAGGTTCTCAAGGAAGCATCCCCATGGTGGGAATGACCTGTGTTGCCCCCTTGTGGAGGGGAAAGATTTTGGGAAACCAGATTTTGTTTTTGAACTGGTTGTGAGGTACCCTTCATAAATTTAGCGACTACCTTATGATGAGGGTAGTCTTTCATGTAGTGGCCTTCCTCACAAATCAGGCAAATAAACTTAGCTTTCCTATTCGGTTGAGTATCAGTAGTCTCTGTATTATCCTGCTGCTCATAAAATTTCTTGGATTTACCCTTGTTTTTATTCTTACCTCCTGGTTGTTGATATGAAGTGGATTGGACCGCATTCACCTTGAAGGTTTGAGCAGGAGCGGAATTATTTTGTGTGTCTAAAAGGAAACTTGGTTCCAGAGTAGGTCTTGTTGGATCATTCAACGGGAAAGGAGCATGAGGGATCAGATCAAAAAGTGTGTCGAACTGGGAATATACCAAGTCCAAATACTACGCATGGCTGATATCCTACTCCTTAGTAACAATGTTTCCCATAGCAACATCTCTGGCAATGCGAGGCAAGAGCGACTTTGTAAACCAATATGCGAGGAGTTGATCCGAAATTGGAGCTTCAATCAACCGTCTCTCCCATATCCACTCATGAATATGATCATAGATGTGGGTGGAAGAGGATTTTTAGAGTGATGTCAAAATCTCTATACCAGTCTCATACCATATAGGCAACTGAAAATGCATCAAGAAATCCATGGCAAGAGAATTAAAGTTGACAAAGCAGTTACGCGGCAACTCAATATACCATTTCACTGCTACACCTGTAAGTATTCTCTGAAAAAGCCTCAGACAAATGGATTCATCCATAAAAGAGTTGGAAGATCACCATAAATGGAAAGTCGTAACATGATTATTAGGATCTTCCCTAGGTGTTTCGTCAAATTTCAGGATTTCGGACGGTAATTTGGAAGGGATGGCGAGCCAAAATGGGGCATATTGAATGGGATCATTTTTCAAACATGACAGATCTGAAAGATCTAACATAGCCAAGAATGGAAAATGACATTTAGAGTGTGGATATTGGTGGTAACCATATGGTAAGGAAACACGAGTAGGACCAGATCTGGGTTGCGACAAGATGGAAAAACTAGAAGGTCCTCCCATATATGGTGGCTACCCGAGTTGTCCACCCATGTAAGGTGGTTGTCCTAGTGTTCCACCCATGTATTGTGATTCAACAGATGGACCTCCTACATACTAGGATTGACCTGATGGTCCCTCCATGTATGGTGGTTGAAGGGACTATTGCATTGGAATCATGGGGTTTACAGATTTATAGGGAAATTTTCCTTGCAAAGGAATGCCCATCGAATTAGGTTGACCCCACAAAGGGTTAGAAACTCTTGGAAATGGTTTTCTTGGATACATTCCAGTGGTAGTATGGATAGAAGGACTTGCAGGAGTGACTGTCCAAAAGGCTTGTTGATGTTTCAACCACATAAGTTTCCCCCCAATAAAAAATTTCCTTGTAGTTGAAGGTTTCCCACCAGCTGAAGGTTGGCCTCCCATTGAATATTGACCTCCAATGTAGGGTGTACTCATCTACGATGGGTTAGATGGAGGCTGGGTAGCTTGTGTAACCATGGTTGAGTTAACGACTTGACTGCCATCCATTTGACCGATGGAACGACCAAGTAAAGCACTTGGTCTATGCATGTGTGGAAATAGTGAAGCAAAAAAATTACCTGACCCATGTGCAAAGGGAGATGTATGTGCAAGTGGTTGAGTCGGGGTTACCTGGGTCGACAATATTTCTAGTAAAGAGGAAGCACCAATAGTAGCAACTGCATGAGTTGTGGATGTGGATAAATTCCCAATTCCTTCAGGAAAACCAAAATATGAATGGTTCATGCTAAAATATTGTTTAGTGTCTAAATCAGGCGGTAAATTGTAAGAATAATAGCTATAAAAATATCTCGTGGATGGTGGATTAGTGAGTGGTAGGCCAAGTGAATCAGTAAAAAGAGGATTTGTGTAATATGCAGGTCTTTCTAAGAATATTGTGACATTTTCTTCAATGTGTTGGCCACTTCAAGGAGCTACACTCTCGATCTGAGAAGTTTGATCTTCAATCATTCTTTCGTAAGAAACATTATGTTGAGGTTCTTGAACTTCAGGATCCATACCTTGTATACTGTGAGATCTTCGATCCTAAGGCCGACTACGAAATTCAAAGAAACACACTCCTAAGAAAACTAAAAGCAATCAACCAAGCAAAAACAGATTCAAGGATCTTTTGAAGACTAGATATCAAGCCGCCAATGAAGAAATGAGAAGCAGTTACCCCGACCTTCATGTAATATCCCTTCTCAGTGCAATGAACCCTTGCTTTCACAGGATCACCCCCAAAGGGTACCGAGAGTGTGATACGACATCTACCCTAGGTACCGTGGGAATCTCCCCACAGTCACCTCTGTATATACCTAAGAAAGGCCACTAAGGTTACCAACTCGTAGTTAACCTATGGGTGGGTACAGTCGACAGTCGGGACCAAACGTATGGGAAGGATATTAAAGTCCAAAATTCTTCCAAAGGACTGAGGACAAGTTGAATAGTAGAATCTAGAGGACCCTGATTGGATTCAGAGTTCACAAATTATTGAGACCAAATGAGTCAGTGACACTTCAGGAAGAACCCCCAGTATACGTTATTTCCGCTACGATTAGCCAAGCTTTGGAGGGGTAATCCTTGTTTCTCTTCCGTACGTGACCTCATGTTTAGCCCTTATGTGAAAGGGGGTTCTCGTTTATGCTTATACGAAAATTGGATTTTTTCACTCTTTAGTGCTCTACAGTCTGTTTAGTAGTATTGGACAATTTACGCACTTTTCCTAGTCCAAAGAGCCTAATCATATGCTATTGTTGGTGTGCAAAAACCAAAAAATGTTCTAGTTGATTTTATTAGTGCGTGGTTGATTTTAAATGGCTTGTCCTCAATAAGTTCATGGAGATTAAACCAATGATGTGAGAGACTCGACTCCAATAGAATGCAAAATAAAGAGATGCAATTTGTTCTTTTCAATGAATTCTATGAATGGGAAGGAGAAGAGTTATATTATTCTTAACGCAAGAAAGAACTCAAAACTATGCAACTTTTAATTTATGGGATCAAGATGATGCCAAACTACCGAGCAAATGTTTCCGAAAACCGAAATGCATATGCAAAACTAGATCTTTTTTCAAACGTGTACCAAAAACAATTTCCTAAACAATACAAAAACTTATTTGTTTGATTATGTATGCGGTGAGATATGCAAACTTTTTCACTTCTTAACTTTCAAGTGAAATTAAAGAGATCAATGTGTGGCACAAAGAAATATGAAGAAAAAAGGAAATCAAACAAAGCACACTTGAAAATGATGAGAACTGAAAGAGAATAAGTATGAAATAACTTGTTCAATCAAGGACTCGAACATGCAAAAGAGAAAGAGGAAAAATACTCATGAAAATCCTCAGAAAATGAGCAAGAAACAACATTCAGAACTGGGTTGTGATAAAAAAAAAGTTTCCTAATCATCCGAAAAAGTGAGATGTTTCAATTAAGACAAAAAAGGGCTAAAAACCAAACAACCTTTGCAAACCATGGTTTATGAAAACTCCTAAACAATCAATCAATCTTAAATCTTTGCAAGATGAAGATCAGACAATTGAAAGAAACGATGAAGCAAGTGATCTTGTTAACCCAAGGGGATCATACAATGTCACAACTAGGATAAATTTGAAAACTAAAAGAAGGAAATGAAAATGAGTGATAAATGTCAAATTATAAATCAAACAAATTCAAATACCGACCAGGAGACTCTGGGCTAAAAGCCTCTTAAAAGCATACTAAGAAAAGCAGGGCAAAACCAATAAAAAACACCTAAAAGAGGAGACTGGTGCCCCTGTTACCAAAGGAACAGAGTGCCATGGCACCCTTTATGAGGCTTAGGGGGAGCACCATTCAAGTATTGGCGCCTTGTTGTGAACTGCAGGGGAGGGCCAGTTTCTAAAAAAACTCAAAAATGGCTTCCACAAGCTTAAACTCAACGGAGACTCGATCAATGGATCTGTAAACTATTCAATGAGGAAGAGGGAAGGGGAAATAGAACAGAAACAAGCATCAAACAAGCAACGATCTAATACCAAACAAAGGAAATATTATTCAAATATCTTCCCCAGAGGATTCGCCATTTTCCTATTCTGAGAAATCTTACACTATAGACAGGATAAGCTCCCCTTTGGACCAAGACAAAAGTGAACAAGTGGATACTAATTTCCCTATAGATCTAACTCAATCAATCAAGCAAGAGAGGAGAATAATGTGGTGTACCTCATTATGATGTGTGTCCTCACTGCTCTAATCCTTGGCCTTGGTCTCAAAGCTCCTCAATGTAACTGAATTCCTGTAAAGACTAGAAAAGGAACTCTTCCTCCTACTCTATATGATTAAACAAAGCATATCTATCTATGAAGGCTAAAACAAGAATAGACAAACAAATATAGAACACATGAAATTTAAGGGAATGGGCCAAGTTAATATTAATTGGAAATCCAAAGAAGGCACTTTCAAAGCATGCTTGATGATGCAACAATCTTCTCCAAGCTCTCCTCGTCCAGCCCTTGCATGAATCTTGAAATCAAAATGTTGATGTTTCTCCCAAGATCAAAGGTTTGATATCTGAATTCTTCCCCCTTCACCTTGGAAATACCTTAAATATATAGGCTTGAGAGGTACAACCACCATGATATAATGAAGGATATGGTTGTGTATATGGCTCCTTAAGTTGGGATTAGATCTTAGGATAGATCCATGGTATAGGAATTGAGCACAACCAACCTCATCCTAGGAGAGTTGGCCCTTAGGAAAAGGTGGAGAATCTCGTAATTTCCTCTAAAAATATTGGCGCTCCCTTAGAGTTGAAGACTTGGCACCATGGAACTCCCTAAGCATGGTGAAAGGAGTGTTGGAAACCCCTCATCATGGGTAGGGGAGAGCCACCCTTCTAAAATGCCAAAAAATGGTCAATTTTTCAAAGAAAATCATATTGTTCCATAACCCAAATGATTGGCTTCTTCTTCCAAAACGGCTTAGGGATTGTGAAAAATGTATTTCATGGTGTCAAGGGGTTGTGACATTTATCAAAGTGAATGTGACACTTGGTAAGGTGGATACGACATTGGCAACAATGCATGCGACCATTAATAAGGTGCATATGTCACTTTGTGACACTTGCGACACTTAGGGTGCGACACTCAAGTGTGGAATTTTAACGTGTAACACCAAGTATATTGGACCTTTACTAGATCCATGGCTCGATTTCGGATTTGTTTGATTTTTTGATCTAATATTCCAATCGATCGCACTCGAAAATCGCCCTCTGGCTCCACCTGAATCACATTCTAATCAATGACATGATTAGCATTAGGTATGTATTTTTTGAGAAAAATACATGGAAAACATTATGAATACACAAGGATGTAGGTAATGCAAGCATATATGCGGCATGACCAATCCTCTCTAGGATTTCAAATGGCCCACAGTAGTGCGCTGCCAGCTTAGAACAATTTCCCAACTTCGGGGAACTGCGCCTTGCTTTTACTTTCAAGAACACATGGTCACCCACTTTAAACTCTCTCTGGGTTCTTCCTTCATATGTGCAGATTTTTTTCCTTTCATGGGTAGCCTTTAAATTCTTCCTTATCTTCACCATCTACTCTTCCATTTCCCGGAGTAGATCTGGCCCAACCACTGCACAGTCTGTTGGGTTGTCACAACTCACTGGTGTGTTGCACTTTCTACCATAAAGTGTCTCAAATGGGCTCATCTTTAGAGATGCTTGATACCGATGGTTATAAGCAAACTCAACCAAAGGTAAACATTTTCCCCACTAATTTGGTTTGTCCATCACATACATTCTTAGCATATCTTTAATCACCTGATTTACTCCATCTGTTTGTCCATCTAACTTAGGGTGATATGTTGCATTAAAGTTCATATTTGTCCCAAATCCTTTGAATAGCCCTTCCAAAAATTTGATGTGAACATGGGATATTTGTCGGAGACAATTGTTTTAGGTACACCATACATCCTAGCAATTTCTCTCATTTATATATCAACAATGTTGGTTGCCTTGTGAGTTGACTTCTCTAGAATAAAATGGGCAACTTTAGTAAACTTTTCCACCACTACATAATAGAATCATGTTGCTTAGTAGTCCTAGGTAGATTAGTAATGAAATTCATGGTTACAACTTCCCACTTCCACTCAGGAATGGGAAAAGGTTGTAGCAAACCAACTGGGTATCTGTGCTCAGCCTTGACCTTTTGACATACAAGGAATTTAGCTATAAAATCAACAACCTCCTTTTTTATGCATGGCCAATAGTTTTTTGTTTTTTTTATCGCTGCAAATAGCTTCTTGTAGCCCGGGTTCCCAACATAAGTAACTTTATGCATCTTTGACAATAACATATTTTTCAACTCCTGATCATTTGGCACATAAACTATGTGCCTATACATGAGGATTCCATCCTCTTTTAGCTCATAATTTTCAAATTTATGTTGCAATTTACCTTGACGTAAATTTGCCTTTAAGTCCACACAACATTGATCTAAGTTGGCAACCTCTAAAATTTTGTCACTCAAATATGATATGTACATGCTATTGGTCGTAGCATGCATCTCATGCACCCTCCTACTTAGTGCATCAACCACATTGTTCTCTTTACCTTTGATATGATTCATATCAAAGTCATACTCACTAAGGAATTCCAACCATCTTCTTTTTCTGGAATTTAAACTTGGTTGTCCAAACAAATATTTGAGACCACTGTGGTCTATCCTCAACTCATATCTTCTTCCCAAGAGGTAGTGCCTCCATATCTTCAGGGCATGCACTATGGCTGCCAATTTCAAATCATGAGTAGCATAGTGCCTTTCATTCTCTTTTGATTTCCTTGATTCATAGTATACCATGTGCCCATTTTGACTAAGGACTACATTGATCCCTTCCTTGTATGCATCAGTTCACACAATGAAGTCTTCATTAGGATAGGAAACTCTCAATTTTGCACACTTTTCAACAAACTCTTCGAGTGCTGAAAACTACATACACAATCTAGAATCCATTCAAATCACACACCTTTATTTTGCAATGATGTAATTGGATGTGAAATATTTGAGAAGCCTTCAAATAAACCTTATGTAGTAACCTACAAGTCCCATGAAGGACTTCACCTCTTCAACATCCCTTGGTGTTGGCCATCCTTCAATGGATTTTATCTTCTCTGGGTCCAAAACTATCCCTTCCTTTGAAATGATATGACCCAAGTAATGAATCTACATCTAGTACAATGAGCACTTGCTCAAATTTTCATACAAATGATGTTCTCTCAATACTTGTGGCACCATCCTCAAGTGTTGCTCAGGTTCTTCTTCAGACTTTGAGTCAATAAGGATGTCATCCAAAAATATAATGACAAACTTATCTAAGTATTCTTTGAAAATACCATTCATTAAACATGTGAAGACAGATGGTGCATTTGACAATCCAAATGGCACCACGGTGAACTCATAATGTCCATACCTCATTCTAAAGTAGTCTTGTTGATGTCTTATTCTTTAATTCTCACTTGGTGATACCCAGATCTGAGATCAATCTTTGAAAATATATGTGCACCCCTCAGCTGGTCAAAGAGGTCATCTATCCTTGGCAAAGGATACTTATTCTTTACTATTACTTTGTTCAACTGCCTGAAGTCAATAGAAAGTCTCAATGTACCATCCTTCTTCTTCACAAAAAATATCGGGGCACTCCAAGGTGATACACTTGGGCACATATACCCCTTCTTCAAAAGTTCTTCATGTTGCATCTACAATTCCTTCATCTCTGGTGTCCTCATCCTATAAGGATTCTTGGATACGGGGTTTCTCCAGGCATCAAATTTATAGAGAAATCAATATCTATTTTCGATGGCAATCCCAATATTTCTTTAAAGACATCTTCAAATTCTTTTAGTACTGCATAGTCTTCAACATTTGGCACTTTATCCTTAGGTGCCTCTTCCATGTGCACTACAAATACTTGGCATCCTTTCCTATAGCTTTTCTTCAATTGCAAGGATGAAACTTCTCTGATAGTTACAACTCTTGGAATGCCTTGAACCGCTCTTAAGTTCCCTTCCTCATTCAAGCAAGTAAATGCCTTATTGTAATTGTCTAGAACAACATGATGTTGGTCCAACCAATTCATATCAATGACACAATCATAAGATCCCAAAGGTATGATATACAAATCATATTTTGTGCTCAGTCCATTCATGTCCATTGAACATGCCTTAACCATCTCATTAATTTTCCTTTTTGCTCTTGTAGCTAACTACACCAAACAAGGTTTTCCAAGCTTTCTTCTTAGCAAGTGGAATCTTTCCACCATCTTAGGATCTAGATAACTATGACTAGCTCCTGAATCAATCAAAATAGAAATGGGTTGGTCATTAATCTTACCTTCCACTTCAATCATGTGCGACTAAAACTCAACTTGTTTGTTATCTAGGGCTGCATAGATCCTTGGTACATTTTTGCCCATGTCTTCAACCGTTGCAACTTGTTGTACATTGTGAACATTCGTCACATTTTCACCTCTGTGAGGGAAATATCTTTACATGTGGTCTCCCCCACAACCCCAACATTTAAAAGGTGGTTTCCTTGGTCTTTGTTTCGTTTCCTCTGTCATTCTCGGCTCATTAGGAGTTGGTTGTCCTTGAGAAGTATTTATGAAAAATGGTGGCTTAGTCCCCTTCTTCCTCTATTCCAACTTGCTTTTCTTCTTGTCTTCCCAAGCCTTTTGGAAATTCAGTCTTCCCCTTTGTTGATCATAGAGACATTTATCTCGCCTTATGGTTTACTCCAATGTCTTGGGGTCATCATATTATATATTTTCATTGATTAATGATGGTACCCCACTCAGATACCTCTGAATTTTAACTTGCTCATCTTTGATGAATGCAACATATTTTAGCAACTCTAAGAATCTTCTTTCATACTCATCTATTGTCATACCCCCAAGCTTGAGTTCAAATAACTCCTTCATTTTATTGTCATAGTATCACTTGGTTAAGTATTTCTTTTGAAAATACCTTTTAAACTCCATCCAAGTAACCTTATTCTCATCAATGTGTTGCACTTTCACGAATTGATCCCACCACACTTATGTTTTTTCCTTTAGTTGATAGATGGAAATTATCCCTTCTGTCTATGTAGAGTAATTATGCAGCTAGAAGTACTTCCTCATGCCCAGCATCTAGGTCTCTACATCTTCATCCTATTTATGCTCACCATCAAAGGTAGGAGGCTTGATCTTATTCATTTCTCCATGTAGCTCATCCACCCCAGTCCTTCTCTTATGCTTTATTATAGGAGATGGACTTCAGCTACTACGCAGTTTCCTAATTGAATGTTTTGGTGAGTGGTGATGATTCTTATCAACACTTCTTGTTTTTATTCTCTCATCATGAGACCTGTGACTTCTTGACTTGGTTGAATATGTCTCCTTATCCATTTTCTTTTCTATTTTGTCCAAGCTTTGCATCAACTTGATATTGAAGTCATCTTGTTTCTCTTTATATTTCATAAGCCTCTCATTATTAGCTTTATAGATTTGGACATATTTTTGCAGTCCCTTTATGCTTTCTACCAATTTTATGTGCTCCTCCTTGCCTTCTATGCTCATTGTATTTTGTACTATCAATACCCATACCGATATACAAACCCCTGAATTCATCGTCATGGTTGTAATTTCTTTGCGCATCTTCCATGATTTTGACTCTCTGCATTGATTCTGTCATGATCTAATCATTGTTAATTCTGCAAAATGTGCAAGCAATAACATTTGTTAGACAAATTCATGAAAACTCTCCAGCATTTTGTCAAAATCCTTTCTTCTAATTTCTTAGATGATTTTAACATCCTGATTCAAAATTTATGGGTGAATAATTGGACTCCTCTATCCAAAACGTTCCCATCGATTGTTCCCTTGCACAATTCTGAGTCTTGTGCAGTAAATTATGATCATTTGGAATTCACCCAAATACCCTTTTATTCTTTCTTTATTCCTTCTTAATCATGTGCATGCACTGGTATTCAACACGTACCAATGTGCGACATCAATATTTAATATATACACCGCATACCAATATTACGCATGCAACATAAGTATCGCAGACGTAGCCCCAAATTTTAGTGCCCACGCTCGTGCACCATTGTTTTCTGCGCATTTCCAATGCTACACCCCACAATGCCAAATTTTAGTGCTCACACTTGCGCATTCTTATTTTGTGTGCACCATGGTTGCGTTCTAATTCCAAATTCGGCCACTTACCAATCCAAATTTTGTCTTAAGTAGAAACTTGGCCCATGCAGGATCGGTGTTGAAACTATAGCTTTGATACCATTCTATAACATTTCCCATTAGCAGCACTAACAAAATGTTTTGATACCATTATGTCACGTACCCGGCATCCTAGCTAGGTCTCATTACCCCATTGTAACGTCTCCACTACTACAAACTTCCTAAATACAACTCTAATACCAACCTATAACGTTTCTCATTACCAACACTAACAAAATGCTCTAATACCACTTTGTAACATCCCCAACTTACTGTTGACCAATGCCACTCCAAAAATCTAGTGCGTGGACTCTACAGTATAACACTAATCTATGCATAAACATGTGAGGTAATGCGCACAATCCCAAGCTGGCTCTCACCACACAAAATTTCCTCTTCAAACATCAGTTATAACAGTGGAATTAACACTTAATACAACTGCACGCACAATCATTCAGAACACACAATCATTATTGCGCATGTAACCACTCTGAACACACGATTACTATTGCGTTGGTCATGGGCATTTATGACACACTATCAATGGGAAGGGAACATCTGGTCCGGGGTTGTCTATTTAACCCAAGTCATTTGGTATAATCTACCATGATAGGTTTTATGGCTTCGTTAGCCAACTAAGATCCTAAAACAACTAAAATATGTGGACTAACTTAAGATACAACTCTAACAATCAACATTTTAATTACAAATGTTTAACTAACAATGTTTATGTACAATAGCTATATACAATTTACAAGGTTTAAGCAAAGCCTTGTGAAAATAATTGTTTTTAAGATAATGGATCTAAACAAAGATGAAGAATATAAACAAAATTATTCTAATACTCTAAATATCAAACCAATAAATAATGGATGAATAAGATTGTTAATGATATAACGAAAATAAACAAAGTATTTAACATTTAGATGATGCAATCACTATTCATTCACAAATTAACAAATTAAATAAATAATACAATAACTAACCTCTGGCTGATCAACAATGCTAAACTAAATTCTTCTCTCTGTATTTTTATGAGCTCGTCTTAACCTGTGTCAAGTGTAAACCTATGACAAAGGCAAGCATAATACTTCCTGAAGAAACTCAAAGAAGTCTTTTATATTCCGAAACGAATTTATGATGATAGAAAGACAAACGATTATATATCATGTGACTTTAGAATGTCATAATAACTGAAGATGAAAGAAATTCCAATCCTTAGTAAATGGTGTTACCAGCTATCTAGTATCAGATGTAAACTCAAAATACTTGAATAGATGATCAGCCAAAGATATTAAAGGAACCAAAATATAATGAACCATATAAATGAAAACATAACATGAAAAATTATATGCAGAACAGTCTAAAGCTAGTTCAATACAAATAAAGTTTCATATTCAGAAACTATATGAGAAACAATATTAACATTGCACAATCTACAAAAGGAAAAGAGCCAAACAGTAAATTGTATCCCATATAGTTTTAGTATAATAAGTTCATCATAAGGTCCAAAAGGAATTTTTGGGATAACAGACTCTTAAAGATTGAAAAAATTAATACATAAATGATAGCAATTAACCATGTATTGATAAAATAGACTAAAGCTAATTTAAATCAATGCATAATCAATTACTCAAAGAATATGAATATATTATAATGAAAAAAAAAACAATTTTACTCACAGGACAAAAGCCATTAAGAAACCTGGAATTCCATATTCTTCTTTGAAAATACTTATCCATTCTCCGAAATATTTCAACCATCCGTTACTCCATTTGAAAAGAAAAAAGTTTACAAAAGATATAGTATACAAAAAATAAAGGACAAAAATCCTCCTCTCAATTTCCCGGATCCCTTTGGCTCTAAACTTTCTCATATATTTATACAATGAATGAACAGTCTTGGAGTCACTAATAATTTATGCCACCTGAAATTTTTCTCGTAAAAGGACACAAATATCTCTCAAATCGTACATTTGTTTGGGAAAATTCCTGCGGGGAAAAGCTAAATGGGTCCATTCTGCAAATGGATTTTCAACTGTTTCTTCATATTCCTTATGGTTTTGCTAAAACAAGTCCCGCAAAATCGTCTGTATGTTCTTGAACGCATTTCCAAATCATATTTGTTGTTGCTCATAAATTATTTGCAGCAATCCAATATTATTTTTGGATCAATTATCTTGAACGTATTTAGATAATAAAATCAATCCATGATCATATCTGTACCAAATAACTGATAATAGAAACATGTGGAACAAAAAGAAACCAAATTAATTAACTAAAAATTGTGAACAAAACAAAATCTAGAACAATAAAATAAAAATGAATTTAAACTAACTATAAGTTCTTTTTTTTCCTCAAAAAAAAGCGTAATTTTCATTATGATAATCAAAATTACATTTTGTAGATACACCCCTGGTGTATTCTTGTGATATAGTATGTCTGCATACTTCATATCGAGTAGTTCTTTCTTCTTCATCCCGTGGGATTTTACATAGTCATTCCCAAAAAATTGTAATGCTATAGTGTACTGAGTACAGTCTTCATAGTATCCTTCTTAGATTTTGTTTCCGAAATCTTGTAAAAACTTTTAACAGTTACATTCATTTACAAAAAGATTCTTTGTTGTTCCTGTATTTGTTCATTTATGTATTATGTGATCTTCCAGTGGCCCATCTCCATGTATGCGCCCTTTTTCGAATCCTTGTCCGCTTCTTTATTTTTTTCCCTGTAGACATGTTGACAGGAAAGGAAGTCAAAAAAATTCTGCAGTGATTTTATGTCTTCCACAATATTGGCAAATCTGATATTATTGCATCTTTGAGTCCCAATTATCCAATTTATTGCATTTTTTGAGTCTCCAAAAATTGTTAACTTTTTGCATCCCTTTTTGAGTGCAAAATCCATGAGAAGTTTAAGGCTCATTAATTTAGCATAATTGTTTGTTCCATTTCCCAATCCAGCAGATAAAGTGAAGTAGTGTGTGTATGAGTAGTATAGTAAAGCTCTTCCTCCACAGGTGTAATGTTGGGAAGCTCCGTTAAAAAAACCCTAAGGAGTGGATATTTCTATGTATACTTCTTTTAGTACTATGTTCTTTGTTCTTTCTTTTGATAGAAAGGAGGAAAAAATAGACAGAATTTTTAGTGAGGTTTTTCTGGGAGTTGTAGTCGCCTCTTTGAAGATGGCTTCATTTCTTGTTATCCAAACTCCCCAAGTGATCAGTAAAGGGAGTAATCTGTATGTTTTGAAAGTGGATTTTTCCAACCATTTCTTCCAAGCTTGTTCCAATGTGTGGCCTTCCCACTGGAAAGGTAAATTCAGAGTGGTTGAAACTTCTGACCATACCACTTTTATGTAAGTGCATTCAAGGAAGAGATGTAATTTCAATTCTACCTCAGTATTGCACAGTGGGCATCTACTTGGTCCGGCAAAAATTATTTTTTGTAGTATATCCCAGGTTGGGGCTTTGTTTGAAAGCACACACCACCAGAAGAGTTTTGCCTTGGCTGGACCATTGATCTTCCAAATATTTTTCCACCACCAGACTCGTTCAGCTTCAGAGAAATCTTGCATTAGTTGTAAGTATCCTTCCTTTGGAGTGTAGATACCAGCCTCATTTATGTCCCAGACCAATTCATTTTCTTGTTCTCTTATCCTGATTTGTGAGAGAAAAAGGGCATTTCGATAATTCTCATATTCTGTTGAATCTTCAGTATTTAAATTGAGGGTAGTGGCAGTTTTCCACCCTTGAGCCCAGAGGATAGTGGAGGGATGGTCCACAATCGAGTTTAAGGAGTTCATCCCTTTTTGTTTTAAAGTAGCTAGTAGGTGATCTGAGAGTAAGTGTTTTCCTTCACTTCTTGTCCAAGGGTCAGCCCCTAGCCTTACTCGAAGTCCATTTCCTATTTTCCAGGCAAGTCCACCTTCTATCACAGGGAAATATTTTATCACTACCTTCCAGATCGTTGAAGCACCTTTGAGGGATTTCTGAGTTCTTCTGATCCAAGACTCCAGGGAGTCCGGTTCAATGTACTTTTTGGTGACAACCTTTGTCCAGAGGAGTTTTGTAGAAAGAAGGTGCCATCCCCCTTTGGCTGCTAAGGCTTTGGAGAAAACATGTATATTTTTTAAACCCCAACCACCTAAAGCTTTTGGGACTGCAATCCTTTTCCATCTTACCCAAGGAGTCAAATTTGTATCTTTATTTCCACTCCACAGAAATCTGAAACATAGTTTTCTAGCTGCCTCCAAAGTTCCTTTTGGGATCCAAGCCAGTGACATCCAAAATATTGGGATGGTTTCCAATATTGATTTTAATATCACCAATCTACCAGCTCTGGAGAGCCATTTGTGACTCCAAGAACTTAATCTTTTTTCTAATTTCTTTAGGAGCCAAGACCAATCCTCCTTCCTGTAATCATTTGGTTTCAATGCGAATCCTAGATACTTGAGTCCTTCATCAATCATTTTCTCTTCAAAAGGAAAGAGAATTTTGTATCGCCTTTTTTCCAATTCTAATAGACAAGAGGTGGTGAGGGTAGACTTTCCTTCCTTGATTAACATTCATGTAGCTTTAGAGAAGAGTTTCAGAGTGTTATTGAGAATGTCTGCTTCCCCTCTAGTTCCTGTAGAAAAGACAAGATTGTTGTCTACAAAAAGAACGTGAGTTATGTGAAGAGTATTGGAGATATTGATGCCTGGGAAAGACCCAGAATGTTTTTCTGTTGCTAAAGCCCTGCTTAGTCCTTCAGCGACAAGAAGAAATAGTAGAGGGGAAAGTGGACAGCCTTGTCTTAAACCTCTTTCAGATCTAAGGAAATCTGTAGTTGACCCATTTATGAGGACTGAGAAGGTTACAATTGAAAGACAACACATAATCCATCTGATAAAAGGAATTGTAAAGCCTAGATGCATTAAAAGAAATCGGATAAAGAGCCAACTTACCCTGTCATAGGCTTTGGATAGATCGATTTTAAGAACCGCACTCTTTAACTTCCTGGTCTTTATGCTGTGTAGGGATTCCTGTGCCACTCCTATTGCTTTGTGAATCTGCCTGCCCTCTAGGAATCTGATTGTTCTAAAGAGATTTTATCAGATAGTACCTTCTTAAGTCTCATGGCTATGACTTTGGAGATGATCTTGTAGATGTAGTTGCACAGAGAGATCGATCTGAAATCATCCAGGGTGTTCGGGTTGTCCTTGTTTGGAATAAGTGCAATGAAGGTTGAGTTTAAACTCAGTGGCATTTGTCCAGTAAGCCTTGTCTCTTCAACTAGGCTTAGTACATCTTGTCCAATAGTATCAAAGAAGCCCAGAAAGAACTCAATTGTCCATCCATCTGGTCTTGGGATTTTGTCCTTTTGAAAGATTTTCATTACATCCTTAAGTTCTTCTATTGTTACCTTTTCCATAATCATTCTATTGTCTTCCTCACTAGTAAAGCTTGGAAAGTACTGTACCATTCGAATCACTTCTTCTATAGTGGCCTAGTTTTCTTCTTTATAGAGATCCTGGAAGAAATTTTTCCCAATTTTCGCCACTCCTTCGAAAGTATGTTCCTTTTTTCCATCTTGATCCTTTAACTGCCAAATTGAGTTTGTGCATTTTCTGCCTTTTGCATATGCTTGGAAAAACTTTGTGTTCTCGTCTCCACTCTTCAGCCAGGTGGCTCTGATTTTTAATCTCCATGTTTCTTCTTTTTCCTTTAGTAGTTTGTTTCTTCTTTCTTCCAATTTTAGCAGATTTAATTTGGCATGGGTTGTATCTGCCCTATTCTTCCGAGATAAGGTTTAGTTGTGATTCCAATTCCTTTAGTTCCAAATCATATTTTAGTAGTTTTTTATGTGCCCAGGTCTTCGTCTTCTCTTTGATAATGTGTAGAGTTTTTACAAAGTGTAGACATGCTGCCTTATTGCTCTCTGGGTCATAAATTTGACAATTTTCCTTAACCAGCTTTAAAAAAGTTTCATCACTGAGCCAGGTTTTGTTGAATTTGAAAGGACTGGGTGGCTTATCCATCCTAGTTCTTATCTCAAGAAAAATTGCATAATGATCTGAGATTCCTCTGTGTCCTATCCATTGTTTCAATTGAAAGGATTTTTCTATTAAAGTATCCTTTATCAAGAACCGGTCCAGTCATTTTGCGATGTTGTCTTCTCCCACTCTGTTATTCCTCCAGGTTGGTTTGAAATTAACCGGCTCAATATCCATAAGATTGAGTTCTTCCAGTTTTTGTGTAAAGTAGGTCGAGAGGGGGTTAGATCTTGCATGGGTTCCGCAAACTTCTTTAATTCCTAGAGAGAAGTTTAAGTCTCCTCCCAAAATTAAGTGATTTTCTTTTAGGAAGGACTTGTTGACGACAATGTCCCAGTAAGAGCCTCTATTATGACACGGGCCATAGATGTTCACAATATTAAAGGGATCTTCAAGTTATGTTGAGATAACTGTGATCCCAAGTCCAGATTCAAAACCCCAAGAATTGAGAACTTTTATAGTACGACAATTCCATCCGATAACTAATCATCCAGATCTCCCGATCAAGTCCAAGGTAATGAAGCTCCAATATGGTAAAAGTAGAGAGAGTCTGTTATCAACTTCCACCCCTTACCCCAAAGTTTCTTGAAGGAAAAGTACATCCAGATGTTTTGTGAGAATCATCGTTTTTAGGGATGGTTTTTTTTGGGGACCAACCAATCCCCTACAATTGAAGGAGCAACACCTCATCGAGGCCCCTTTCCCAGGGTTCACCTTGCTCTAAGTGCCCTTTCAATAGAAACCTGTTTCCCTGCTAATAAATCAATTCTGGCTCTCTTTTGTGTTTTTGAGAGGAGTGATTTCCTGCCTCTGCCAGATTTCTCTGTTGGGGTCGGGTCCAAGGCTAAACCTCCTGAGTGTTCTTTGTTCTGTGATCTTAAGAAGTATCTTCTTGAGGAGGTATCAGTCGATGAAGTGGTGGAATCATACGATGCAGGGGAAGGGGATGAAGCAGGTAGGACCATCGGGTAGGAGAGAAGTAAAGGAGATCGGGGAAAGGGAAGGGCAACGAGGGGGTGAGGAGGGAAGTGGAAAGGGGGGTTGAAAATTAACCAAGGGAGGGAACAGGGGGAGGATTAGTGAGAGTAGCCACTCAGGAATTTTAATAGACAAATTATTTATTAAAACAGTAATAGAGGGGGCAGGGTTAGAGGAGGTACCCGTGACCAGGAAGGCAGAGTCTTATGTCTGTACTGGAGCTTGTTCGGTTGGGCATGTGGTAGCCATCTCTGAACAAGGTTGGTCCAATTCTTATGCCATAGATTTTGTGAGGTATTATGTTTGACATCCCTGCTTCTTTTGTGGGGAGGGTACAGGGATCGAAGAGCCAATGTTTTTCTGTGAATCTTTATGCCTCCCATACACCGTTCCTCTGGTTCTTAGAGGGAGTTTGTAGTTTTTAACCAGATGTCCATACTGATGACATCTTTGGCATCTAAACAGTATGTTTTCATAGTCCAATATTTTAGAATATGTGTAATCTCCCCAGGTGAGGTCCATCTCTTCCCCCAAACCTTCCCTGACATTCAAATTAACTAGAATTCTTGCAACCTTCCTTTGTTTTGTTTCTTCATAAGACATATCCGCATCCAAGAAATCTCTTAAGAAATTCCCAATTTTTTTGAAGTACTCAAAGGACCATAGATGGAAGGGAAGTGTTGGTAGTCTTACCCAGACCAGAATTTTGTCGAGGCATTCTGTACTTGCATCAAATAGAGGATTCCAGGGTTTGAGAAGCATCGGAGATTTGTTGATACTCCATGCTTTACTTAGTACCCATTTGGAGTGTTCGTTGCTTTGGAAGATGAAGGCGTACCAATTCCTGTTTAATTCCACTAGTTCCAGCGAGTATCCAAGTTCGGCCTGCCAAGCATCTTGAATCCAATCTCGGATGATTTTCACCACGAAGACCCTACCATTCACTCTCCCAACAATTGTTTGGCTTGCCATATGGGCGACCTAGTTGAACTCCATGTCTACACCAAGAGATAGGTTCCCAACTTTTCCTTTGTTCTTTAATTTTTTTCGCTTCAACCTAGGACATGTTTCTTTTCCTCTGACGGCACCTTCCGGGGTATTTAAGTGCTTTTTTATGTACTCTCTAGTGGAGAAGGGTTGTTCAAATCCACTATATTCATCTAGATCCAATCGAGCAGCGATAAAACCCTTAAATGAGGAGAAAGGAGCCACAAGAGGTCCAAACTCAGAGGGAACTGGGGGGTCCAGGACTTTACTGCCGAAGGGAGAGAAGGGTGTGGATCTGAAAGAGTGATTCCTCCTATAATGGAGTTTACCCACTCTAGATCAGTATCTTGAGGCGGACTTAGCAAGGGTAAAATTTTTGTAGGAGAGTTTGAAGACTTAGACATCCATGGTTCTGTGAAATCTCCAAACAATAGTCCATCGGGAAAATTAGGAAGGGGAAAGGGAGTTAGGCTGGGGAGGAGGGAGAGGGAAGTCACTAGGGTTTGATTGTTTGAGTGGCCCTCCACCTACCAAAAAATCTGTTGCCACGACATCTACCGTAACTTTCTCCAAGCTGTCGATAAATTGCATGGTGTAGAGAGCTTCCATGAGTGGAAGGAGAGAGAGAGAAAAAAAAAAAACGGGGAGGGAGAGAGAAAGGGGAGACCATTGGGGGGAAGGGAGAGGGAAGGGGTCAATCCAAGAAGAGAAAAAGGCCGGATTTTACTTATGTGATGAGGAGGGACAAAACCCTTGACCCGCGTGCGGGAGATTTTCTCCATCCTATATCCAAAAAAATGATGCATCCAATAACTATAAGGGATTTTAACCGCAGGCGAGGGAGGGGGACAAGTAAAACCGCAGCCACGTGCGGGAGATTTTCTCCATCCTATATCCAAAAAAATGATGCATCCAACTAACTATAAGTTCTAAACAAACATTGTTTATATTTTCCTTTCAAATATGATCTTAAAATTCTAGAAGATTCAAGTTGATGGAGAGGAGAAAAACATTAATTTTGGGTTTCACAAAATCAAACAAATGATAGATAATTCTTTATTTTTATTTTGAAATGAGATGCAAACTGACAAAGGAATTTAATTAATTAAACTTACCAAATGATTTTGTGAAAATGATTGCGACTGAGCAAAAGACGAAAACATAATCATAATTTAAACGAAAGTAAATAGTTGATAAAAATTAATGTTTTCATTTAAATTAAGATTTCTATGTTCATCTCTCCCTCATTCAAAATTGATCAAATGTGAACAAATGTCATAGAAACGATGTGTCACAATAAATGTTATTCCTGTAAAATCATTGTTATTAATCCAAGTCTTCAACCAAAGCATTCTCATAGCAGATAAATTCAATAAGGAAGAGGTAATAACAAACTCCCAAATTATAAAGCTCATCCATCAGCATCAAAACTCTGTAGAAAGAAAAACGGAATGGCATTTGAATTTCATTAAACTCAAACCAAACAAAAGAAAAGAATATAAACTCAAACCAACCTCAAAACAAAGCAAACCAATACCAATCCAATCAAGTCAAAGGGAAAAAAAACGAAGAATCCAAGTAAAATTTCGAGGGACACTATATTTTGATTAAAAATAAAGAAGGGGGTTGTTGGGGCCCAACATGCGCGCACAACCACTCTGGTACCGCATGCAAATTTATTTCTCCTTATGCACAGATTGTTTTCCCATGCACATAATGATTCCAGCCTCTTGCGCACATGGATTATTTCACGCATGACAATTCTAGCCTTGCCTCGAAACTCATGACCATTAATACAAAGTTAACTAACAGGAAAACTAAGTAACTGTCATACTCTGCATGTGAGACAATAATTACTGAATACAACATCATGCATACATGTACAAACAACATCATACAAAATAAGGATAATTAATTATATGCAATGTCATACAAGAAATAAACCCATATCAGACATAGGTAAATAAGCACATAGTAAAATAGACAAGCACATAAAAATCACTTATATTTTTAAAAAGAGTCACCAACTGTGCACAGATCTTAGACGTTCCTCCCAGACATAGACTATGTTGCTCATATACTTTTAGCAACAGGTCACCCCCGAGATAGGTCTTAAACTACACCAGGGAAAAAGGATTCCTAATGCCAAGTTAAGGTCTGATAATCAACAGAATGGCTCAGTCCAAGGTGCCCAACTGTTGCAACTAGTTTACAGTATCTCACTCCCCACATGTCTGTCCCACCCCAAGAAGTGTTGATCTAGGTGGATATTGGTGGACACCCACCTATTCCAACTAGCTCCTCGTGTCCATTTTTTGTTCAACACGTTCTTCTGTACTACACTGTTATTGTGGGTTCTACACTTCTGGGGTTGTCTGAAGCACCACACATCCTCCAGGTGGATATGGCTGGCATCTTGCCTAATACAATTGGCTTATTTTGAATTTTTTCATGTCATCACATCTTGTTGTACTTCCAAGGTTGTTTTGGGGCCCTAAATGTTTCTTTTTTGGCTCGCCATAGTAGAATTGTAAACAGAGTCAAAGTTTGACAGCGGAATGTGTAGTTCTCCAAAAGACCTTTCTAACAGGCTATCATGTGCCTAAAATAGAGGTCGTATGCAAATGTTACGACCCTTGGAAGTTGAAGAATCCAAATTACACTAACTTACCCATACGGCCCACATGAATTTTAGCGTTTCACCTTCTAGGGTTAGGTTTTTGGATGTCTAGGGTTTTGGCATTCATGAGTAATATCAAAAAGGCCTTTGGAGCCTCATTGTAATCCATTCTACTCAGACGAATGCGTGTAGCAGCCACATCTCTTCTCAAAGATAGCTACCACCATTCAAGCAAGTGTTCAGTTCTGCAGTTTTAAAGTTTCAGTCCATTTCATTATTTAATAGAAGATATTGTTCACTGGAACTTTTTGTTATTCTTCATATCTCTATGTTTATTGTATTCAGTCTGTTAATCAGTTCATTCTGCTCCTAAATCCAGATCAGTGGTATCAGAGCGGTCTTCTCTTCATTTATTTTTCTTCGTGCATGTCCTTGAAAAAATCTGGGTACAAGAAGTTGGGACTCGAACCAATCGATCCATTACAAGATCGGTCACACCGAGCTCGAAAACAACCCATGGGGGACGAAAAGAAAGACGATGGAGCAGAAGATCCTATTAAAATGTTGCTCGAGGAATCCCTCATGCGATAAAGGAATGAAATGATGGAAAACGTCGCGTAGATCCTTCAACAGTTGCCCACAGGAGAAGCATCTTCATCAAGCGGCCATGCAACCCCCTTCAACGTATAGGTAAATTTTGATTTCCATTATTTAAAGGATGGATAGATGCATATGTTGTAGATAAATGGTTGAATCTACTCGAAGGATATTTTTTGGTCCACGATTTTTCCGATAGGGAAAATATCACTTTTTCACTCCTCCAGGTCGTTCCCCATGTTATATACTAGTGGGATGCTTAACCTAAGCAAAGGGCGATGG
Source organism: Picea sitchensis (assembly GCA_010110895.2). Taxonomy (NCBI): domain Eukaryota; kingdom Viridiplantae; phylum Streptophyta; class Pinopsida; order Pinales; family Pinaceae; genus Picea; species Picea sitchensis. The sequence continues at coordinate 48,206 of SNQJ01S0047657.1, forward strand.
AGGAATCTACAATTTTTTTGGTGGCCCCTACATGGGATTCCTTCCGGGATGCCATTAAAGAACAATACTACCTTTTTGGAAGATACGAGGACCAGTATACCAGAGGGACCACCCTACGTCAAGAAAGGGACCAGACAATACCGGTTTTCACCAATATGTTCCATACCCTACGCACCAAATTGAGTATCAAAGATTCTGAGCATCATCTGGTGCTCAAATATCATGTTTTTTTGCATAGATACATTCAAACATAAATTAATTTCATGGACATCGGCTCATTGGGCACGACTTATAGATACGTTGTCAAGATCAACCAAAAATTTAAGCGGAAAACATGAGAGTTTGGATTTGCAAACCCCTCACAGTCGAAGCAGAGCAAAGGCAGCCCCAACCCACACAGGAAGGGACCAATTCGAGATGACCACCCTCAGGACAACCATTCCAAGCCACAACCCAAGAAGGGCAATGAGAAGACGAAGAAGGACATGGGAAAATGGTGTGAATAACGTAAAAGTCCTTGGCACAACACTAAAGAATGTCGCTCCAAGCACTCCCTCATGGACGAGATGAAGGCTTCTGAGTTAGAGGTCGATTCTGATTCTGAGTCAAATCTTGAAGGAGGGAAGCGAATTATCGATGTTGAACCCAGTGCCACTGTTGTTACCACCAAAGTCCGACCAAGCGAACCAGAAGAACCAGGGGAAGGGGAATGCCTATTTCACTCGGAGATGTGGGTCAAGGGGGCTCTGCTTAATTTCATTGTCAATAGTGGTAGTCATAAGAACCTAATTTCAGCAAAGATCGTCAAGCGGTTGGACCTTCCAACGACATCGCACCCRCGGCCCTACACCATCGGATGGCTTCGTGAAGGAAGAAATCTTCGTGTCAGCCAACAATGTCGTCTACCCTAAGAAATCAAGCCTTTCAAAGATGAGGTAATGTGTGATATTGATCCCCTTAAAGTCTGTGATTTTMTTTTAGGACAACCATATTTTTGGAAGCGTCATGTTGTGTATGAGTCTAGACCCCGCAATGTTGTTATTACTTTGAGTAGAAAATTGTACAAGATCCCAGAGGTAGCGTTGCCTACTGYTATTTCTTTAATCTATGCTAAGAAATGCAGTAAGGTCATTTCATGGACCAGGAAGTTTGTGTTCTTTGTGATCCATTCTCACAGTAAGCAGAAAATCGTTGCCACATATGTGGCCTCTACACAACGCCTCTCTTTGCAGTAGAAGAAAGTGGACGGGGTCATGGAAGAATACAGAGACATATTCTCATCACATATAGGGGTATCGACACTGTAACATCCTCGGCCACCCATGCTAAGCCATGCTACTCCAGAAAACGCTTTTTTCTCTGCTCAACATATTGTAACATACCCAGCATCCAACTGAGCTATGCCACATAAATTTTTTGAACTGCATGCAATTAAAACATAGACATACAGAACTCTTGCAAAAATTTATATATAAAACGTAAAGAGACAAATATGTTTTGTAAATGCACGGATTGATACTGAAATAACAGTAAACGTATACATGCAGCATATACAGACAATACCCATAAATATAAAGAAAGTTGTAAACCACACAGGATAAACCCATAAAAATAAACACGTAAATAATAATGGAGCATGTAAATTTATCACACAGTTGACACTTGTCTTGGTAAGAATATCACCAACTGCGTGAAGACCTTCCACGAACCTCCCAGCCTTAGACCACACTTCTCATCACTCTCAACAGTGGGTTACCCCTGAGCTGGGACTAAACTCCACCCGTGTAAAGGAATTCCTATCCAAGCTAATGGTTCATAGACAACAAGAAAGACTTTGTCACATGTGCCAACTCAAACTAATAGCCTACAGTCCCTCATTTCCCACATGCCTGTCCCACCCCAGGAAGTGTGCCCCTTCTCTGCTCAACAGTCCTTCGACTGGCCCACTTCCTTTATGGGATTCAACAACAGGTCAGACAGGAAGTCTCAAAACCCTGTAGTTGCAGTTTAGCACCTTCGGGAAATCAATTCTCTATAATTATCTCACTCAGAGAGAAATTTCTCACAGACCTAATAACCTACCTCTTCAATATCCCACGGGCCTGACAACCTGCTTCTTCAGTCCAGCTCCCAAGTTAACCAGCTACACAAATAGGTATGGATATGGATACAGGTTTAGGTACAGTGACATGAAGGTACGGAGGATAGCTCCATGAGTGTGTGAATGATGATGGAGTAATTGACTGAATGATGGAAGGAGTGATGGGAAATGAACTAAGTCCAAACTATATGTATGCATGTCCCCAACTTGACACTTGTCATGTTGGGAGCTACTTTGGCCCACTTGTCCCCATCTTTAGAACTTAGGATAAAATAATTTCCAATACTCTATGATTTAAGGAATATTAATATAATATTCATTTTTGGCTTAAGCTCCTAGATTATCCCTTTTCCTTAACTTTTAGCACCCCCCTTTCCCTAACTAGTGGAATTTTGTCCCCCATACTCTTTTATCGTGGTCAGTCTACATGCAACGATGTATCTTTATATTAATGATGAGACATATACAAAAATAGGCTCACTGGCCTTTAACATCTAGGCTCTCTGGCCTAATCATCACAAAACTGGCTCACCAGCCTATGAAACACAACATATACACAAAGGCTCCCTGGCCTCAATATCGTGCACACTTAAGATATTGTGCATGGTACCTGGAATGTGCACACTTCATCATTTTACTATGCAGTACATGCGTGCACTATACCATAGATGGTGCATACAAAAATGATGTCAAACAACTCACCAGCTTACGTACATTTGTATTTATATTTAAATTTGGATTCAACCTAGGGATATTATAATCCCCTCCCCTTATTTATGCACTGTCCTCGGTGCATTATGTACACATATACAACAAAATTTTCAAAAATACTCAAAAATATGTGGGTATTATGCCCGCATTGCATCTGCATGCTCCCAAGTAGCATCCTTGACACCGTACCAGGTCCATTGAACATTTACAAGCCCTATGGCTCAATTTCGGAGTTATTCGATTTTTCGGTCCAGAATGTGTACCAGATGCATTTGGAAAGTGCCTTCTAGCTCCACCTGAATCACATTCCAATCAATAACATGATTAGCATCAGGTATATATTTCTTGAGCAATGATACATGGAATACATTATGAACAGACATAGATGCAGGCAATGCAATCATATAAGCTAYTGGACCAATCCTCTCTAGGATTTCAAACAGCCCACAATAGTGAGCTACCAACTTTGAACAATTTCCCAACTTCATGGMACTTATGTTGGCTTTCACTTTCAAAAATACATGGTCTCCTACTTTAAATTCCCTGTGAGTTCTTCCCTTATCAGCATAGCTTTTCTTCCTGTCTTGAGCAGCCTTTAAATTTTGATTTATTTTCAACATTTGCTCCTCCATTTCCCTGAGTAAATCTGGCCCAACCACTGCTCTATCTGTTGGGTTATCCCATCTTACCGGTGTGTTGCACTTTCTGCCATAAAGTGCCTCAAATGGGCTCATCTTTAGAGATGTTTAGCACCCATTGTTATAATCAAACTCTACTAAGTGTAGGTAGTCTTCCCATTTTGATGGTTTATCCATCACATACATCCTCAACATATCCTCAATCACTTGATTCACCTTCTCTGTTTGTCCATCTGTTTATGGATGATAAGTTGTACTAAAATTTAAATTTGTTCCAAATCCATTAAATAATCATTTCCAAAAATTTGAGGTAAATTTTGGATCTTTGTCAAACACAATTGTCTTGGGTACACCATGTAATAGAGCAATTTCTCTCATATAAATATCAGCAATGTTGGTTGCCTTGTGAGTGAGCTTAACTGGAACAAAATGGGCAGCTTTAGTAAGCTTATCCACCACTACCATGATAGAATCATGTTGTGTGTTTGTTCTGGGAAGTTTGGTGATGAAATCCATGGTTACAACTTCCCATTTCCACTCAGGAATGAGTAATGGTTGTAACAAACAAGTTGGGCGTCTATGCTCAGCCTTTACCTTTTGACATTCCAAACATTTGGCAATAAAATCAACAACTTATTTCTTCATGTCTGGCCAATAATATTGGTTGTTGACAGCTGCAATAGTTTTTTGATAACCTGGGTGCCCAACATAAGGTACATTATGCATTTCTCTCAATATCGTATTTTGCAATTCCTAGGAATTTGGTACATAAATTCTTCCTCTGTACATGAGAATTTGATCAGTATCTAGCTTGTATTCTTCAATTTTCTACTGCAAATTACCTTGTTGTAATTTTTCCACTAATTCCTTGTATTGCAAATCTAAATTTGCAGCCTCAAAAATTATGTGTTTCAAATCTGATTGTTACATTCTAATGGTCGTAGCATGCAATTCATGCACTCTTCTGCTGAGTGCATCAGCCACTTTGTTTTATTTCCCCTTGATATGCTTTATATCAAATTCATATTTGCTGAGAAATTTTAACCATCTTCTTTGCCTAGAATTTAGATTTAGCTGATCAAATAAATATTTCAGACCATTATGGTCTGTCCTCAGCTCAAACCTTTTCCCCATGAGGTAGTGTATCCATTTCCTCAAGGCATGCACTATGGCTTCCAACTCCAAATCATGAGTGACATAGTGTCTTTCATGCTCCTTCAACTTCCTTGATTCATAACATAAAACAAACCCATTTTGACTAAGGACTCCACCAAGTCCTTCTTTACATGCATCTGTCAATACAATGAAGTCTTCATTTGGGTCTGCAATCCTTAGTATTGGAGCACTTGTTAATAATTGTTTCAAGTGTTGGAAACTATTTTCACAATCCAATTTCCACTAAAATTTGACAACCCAAATGGCACCACTGTGAACTCATAATGACCATAACTTGTCCTGAAGGCGATCTTGTTGATATCTTCCTCTTTAATCCTTACTTGATGGTATCATGACCTGAGATCTATCTTTGAAAATATCTTTTCATCCTTCAATTTATCAAAGAGATCACCAATCCTTGGCAGAGGATACTTGTTCTTTACAATCACTTTATTCAACTGTATGAAATCAATGCACAATCTTAATGTCCCATATTTCTTCTTCATGAACAAGACTGGGGCACCCCAAGGTGACACACTTGGGTGTATATACCCCTTCTTCAAAATTTCTTCAAGTTGCATTTCCAACTCCTTCAGCTCTGGTGTACTCATTCTG
>SNQJ01S0047657.1:53435-71387 GCA_010110895.2 Picea sitchensis
TAAATGGGTAGTTAAATATAATAAATGTAAGAGGACTTCTTAGAAGGTTCTACTTCTAGAAGATTCCTCCTCTAGAATGTTCTTAGGTGATGGTAGCACTATATGAAGGGGTTCAAGCAATGTAATGGAATATGAAGAGAAGTATTGTATTTGGAGTGGTAGCTCAATAGGAGGAAGCCCCCTCGAAGAGGCAAGTGAACAGGAGAGGATCCCTTCCATAATAGGATTCATTATATGGTGTTTCCCTACCTCAAGGGTTTGATATAATAAAGTGGTGGTTTTACATATTGTTTCATATATATTATATGGTGATTGTATTCAGATATATTTGGTACTATTGTGGTATTTTGTATTCGGGAACTTAACAATTCCCTTCTTTGGCCAAGGAAAGTGCTATGATACCAATTGTTAAGTTCCTGAATACAAATTACCACAATAGTACCAAAGATATTTGAATACAATCACCATACAATATACATAAAACAATATGGAAAACCACCACTTTATTATATCAAACCCTTGAGGTAGGGAAAAACCATACAATAGATCCTATTATGGAAGGGATCCTCTCCTGTTCACTTGCCTCTTTGAGGGGGTTTCCTCCTATTGAGCTACCGCTCCAAATACAATAATTCTCTTCATATCCCATTGCATTGCTTGAATGCCTTTATATAGTGCTACCATCACCTAAGAACATTATAGAGGAGGAATCTTCTAGAAGTAGAACCTTCTATGAAGTCCTCTTACATTTATTATATCTAAATATTCATTTATTATATCTAACTACCATAGTGGGTCTTATTTAATAATATAGTGGACCTAGTCCACATTACATTGAATGGCCTCCACTATTATCACTATGGGCCCTCTAGGCCCCCCCACTACCTCTCTAGCTACCTTACACTCACCCGAGGCCAAATCCAGTAGAAGTTTCCTCACCTGATGGGAGAACTCAATGCAATCAATACAATTGCTTCCTAAGGGGGGAATATTGATCCAGGTGGATATTGGTGGCCACCCACCTATTCCAATTGTCTCATCGTGACCATTTTTTGCTTAGCACGTTCTTCTATACTGCTTTGTAATTGTGGGTTCTACACTTCTGGGGTTGTCTGAAGCCCCACACATCCTCCATGTGGATACAGATGGCCTCTCGCCTAATCCAACTGGATTATTTTGTATGTTTTCATGTCAGCACATCTTGTTGTACTCCAAGGTCGTTTTGGGGCCCTGAATGTTGTGTTTTCGGCTCTCCACAGTCAAACTCTAAACGAAGTCAGATTTTGATGGCGGAATGTGTATCTCTCTGAAAGACCTTTTGAATGGGCTATCATGTGCCTAAAACTGAGATCATGTGAAAACGTTACAACCCTTGAAAGTTGAGGTACCAAATTACACCAACTCACCCATAGGGCCCACATGACTTTTGGTGTTTCACCTTCTAGGTTTAGCTTTTTGTATGTCTAGGGTTTTGGCATTCATGAGTAATATCAAAAAGGCCTCTAGAGCCTCATTGTAATCCATTTTTCTTAGACAGATGCGCGTAGCAGCCACATCTCTTCTCAGAGATAGCTACCACCATTCGAGTAAGTGTTATGTTATGCAGTTTTATAGTTTCAACCCATTTCATTATTTAATAGAAGATATTGTTCACTAGATATTTGTTTTATTCTTCATATCTTTGTGTTTATTGTATTCAATATGTTAATCATTTTGTTCCGCTCCTAAATATGGATCAGTGGTATCAGAGCAATTTGCTCTTCATTTATTTTTCTTCGTGCAAGTCCCTGACAAGATTTGGGTACAAGAAGTTGGGACTCAAACCATTCAAGCCATTACAAGATTGGTTGCACCGAGCCCGTCAACAACCTGTGGCTCTGCATGCTCAGTCACTTCGGTTGTAGGCCAAACCCGTAGATCCATCGAAGGTCCAGAGGACCTCCTTTCCCAACGGGCCCCACCTTTGTCTTATTGGCCAATTACGTAGTGACATCTATCCCTACTCAGCCACACTAGTTTCCATGCTAGCATCCTCGCGTCATCATGACATCAACCTCTCTTTGACGATTCACAAGGAAATTAACGACGAAGATCTCTCTCGCCTATAGGAAGATCGATGGCTCCCCTCAAGTCGTCAAAGCATGTGTCATCGTTGACATTTTTGGCCATCACATGACCTTGCTAGCCTTTTAAAATCCGACGAATGGAAAATATCTGACCATGTCTAGATCTAACCATCTAGCTCGCGGTCTACGCTATAATGGTTTTTAGGTCCTCGACAGACCACTCCTGTCTCGTCAACCATTCCACTAGTGACATGCGTCACCCCTAAGGACACTCTAACTCCMACTTGTCCTGACACGTGGCCCTGTGACTATCTACCACGTGGGTGACATGTGGCATTCATAAATCAATACGGGGTTCRATCCCAAGGACCATGACTCACCTTGACATGTGGCACAATATTTGTTGGAAACGTGGCACCCTTTCCAACTGACACGTGCCATTCATTTTCCCATGGATTCTCACCTATATGTGACAAGTCATCAGGACACATGGCACAACCCTTGATTGACACATGGAACCATCCACGTCACCCTCTTAAATGCTTTGGTAGGAGATCAATGGTCCAGATATCCTTTTGGAGTTCCTCCGATCACGATAGATCAATGGTCTAGATCTTCTCTTAGAGTTCCTCCGTCCACGACAAATCAATGGTCCATATCTACTCTCAGAGTTCCTCCATCCATGACAGATCAACGGTCCAGATATTCTCTCAGAGTTCCTCCATCCATGATAGATCAACAGTCCAGATTTTCCCTCGGAGTCCCTCCTTCGAAGTGTATTTTCTCTAGGACTACAACTTACTCTAAATGGTACCCTGCGATGAATGACTAAGATCTATTGTCTCGCCAGATTGACGGTCAAGATTAAATCCTGCTCCTACATCGACCGAAGGTCCAAACCTAAACGTCGCACTGAATCGACGACCATGATCCTTCAACGAAAAACAAGAGTTTATAGTGATCTACGACAGAGATTTTATCTGGCCTCTACACCGATCAAAAATCATGATTTATTAAAGGTCTACAGGCTCTTCTATCTAGCTAAACGCGCACTCATTTCGTCGACCAATCAACTATCGAAATGCGTCAAAATGTTGGTCATTGTCATATCGCTCTTCCACCTTGACCTGCTAAGTGGGACCCTCCGATGATCAATGATTAAGGTTTAATTTGCCTTCTTCCAGATCTATGGTCTATAATAAACCTCATAGTTTCTCCTTCAAAGTTCTTCTGTAACCACTCGAGAGTTCCCTCTGAAACTCCACTCCAACCAACTCTTTTCATGAAGTTCAGCCCAATAAAATGGCAGCTAGATCCAACGGTGGTAGATCTGCTACGTCCATGCACCGATGGATTGACGACTAACATTGACTTAGAAACAAGTCTTGAGGCATCCGACGAAGGTTCAAGATCTATTCTCTATGCCGATCCAATGAGTGCGATTCCTTCAGGATCAAAACATGGGCTTTATACATATTATCAGTCTGGATCTGAACTTATCCATTCAATAAATTGTTCTAAGTATTTTCTAAGGTCTTACCGGGCCTTTAAGAGCTCTCGCCTTGCTCCAAAAAAATACTAAGGCATTCCTACTTCACCACTTTAGGTGGCGATTCACATCCTCTGAGCTACCTATACCAGGACAGGGGATTCCATGAAAGAGTTACGACTCTCTGTACCCCACTGTACCCCACAACAGGCCTCTCTCAAGAACTGAGACATTCCCATGCCTATCTCAGGACATGTTGTCCATTCTTCCTAGGGGTATTGTTCATTCTTAGTCTATAAGCCTATTTTATTTTCAAAGGTATTGCGCTATAGCAATACTTTTCTACGCACCTAGGAGGCACAACATATTGATATATCTAAAGTTATATTCATTAGAAGAAATCGATTTTATTGTTTCTTTAATCCATTAAGATAAAACGCAGGGTCCTCCTACTCATACACACAATACTCATGCAATTCAATTCAGACATATTATTATACAATACAATGACTTCTGATAGAACAATATCAACACCATTGATCAGGTATACATAATTTCACAAAATCACGGGCATCCAACCATATCGTTAATTATATTACACAAAGTATATGAGATACTTATCTGTTCACAAGAAGTAGCCAACCAACTTATTGTGGATGTTCGCCTTTCCACCCAACCATAGGCTCTGCATGCTCAATAACTTTGGTTGTAGGCCACCCCCGTGCCAAGCCATGATACCACTAGGGAATTTTTTTCACTCCCTCATGCATTCCCTCGCAGTATAATTTTTCCTCATATGCCTGAACTCTCCTCGAGTTCTTCTTCTGTGCATATCTAGACTGCACACTCTTTCCTCCATCCTCTGAGGCCATCCTTCTGGGCACTATGTTCTTACATGCACTTGTGCATTCCCTTTCCTATCTCCTCTCATGTCTCCTACACGAATCTGGAAAGTTCTCAGCCTATTCCCTTCCTTATGTCAAAAGGAAACGCAGGTCAACCTCGGGGGTTGTGGAATGGTACAATGGGTACCTTTGGCTAACAAATTCTTGTTGTCTTAGCCATGCCCTCCATGCTTCCATTCATTGGGGTGGTTGGTTGCTCAACCACCAGTCCTTTTCTCATTAATTGATTTTCCTTGGGATCATGTTAAGGCCTATTATTCCAAATCAAATATTTCAACAAGGAGGATCGGGTCATCTTAGCATGATGAACCCCTCTCTAGGTTTCCAATTCTTTCCCTTGGTAGTATCATGGCCAATACTTTTTAAGGCTTCACCCATGAGTCAACTAGTTGGATTTTTTAATCAAACAATAATACAACTACAATATTTGCATGTTATTTCATGGAAATCATTAAACATGATTAATTACATATGAGGGGAAATATGGGCGTTACAATCCCCTCCCCCTTAAAGGAACATCGTCCTCGGTGTTATTTTCATCTCAACAACGCCTGCCATGCCTTGTCTTTTAGATGCTTTAGCAATGTATTCATTTTCTTGGTATGTTCCTTTCCCAGACTCTTGTCATTAGTACATGCCTACAACAATTCCAAACATCATGCATATTATCACAATTTTCATGTATGAACATTTCATTGATGTTCGTAATTCAAAAGGAAAAAATTACACATTAACACAACACTTATCTTATACATTTTGATGGATTTGCATCCACATGCCTATCATGTTTACTCGACTTAGTGTTTTCCTTTTCATACCCATTGTGTGTGTGATCCCAGTCAACATATGAAAAAAATTTAAAGACTTTGCATAATCTTTGTTATGATCTATTGAAGTCTCCCCTTCCTTGCGGTCACTCAACTTTCAGGCTCAAGGTCAAGGATCCCCTTCTATGCTACAGAGTCCCTCGGGTGGTCCATCTTGCCTTCCCAGGATTTCTCGCACAAGAAGAGTTTCATAGACTTTGCTAAATATTACAGCTAAAGCATACCCCAAGCTTGCTCTACCAAAAGCGTCCCTTCAACCCGTGTTACCACAGCCCAACATTCTTATGGAGATCATGACTTATCACAAATTTCTCTTGTCACAACAGTGGCCCTCTTCTATGCTTTCTTATTTGATATCCAACATTTGTCCTCCCTAGACATATCTTTTTTCTCACCTATATCATATGCATACAGTAACTCGTGAGATGCTTTCATTATCAATTTCAATCAAATTTGAAATATGTTACCTACATATTTTTCAAATTCACAATTTCATTTCATTTCTAGATATGTTCCATATTGGAACCAGAGTCCACAAGCATGAGATTTCCTTCTCATAATAGTTTGTCTCTTTACAACTAGCAATCATTGGTCTTCCTCATGGGCTTACAATATTACCATCTCCAAGACCCTCCTTCCTGCAATTTAATCTTTACACATCCAAACAAACTCTTAGTTTCTCATGCATATAATATATTCTTATGACAAATTTACAATGGCATCACAAACGATTTTTTATTTGTGCAGTCTAATAGTTGCATCACATTTATTTATAATGAAAGGAAACACCATTCCTCACATATGCATCATTTTAGCATACCAAACTTTTCCAAATGCGATTCAACATCAAATGAATTTTATTCAATGTGTCAATGTCCATGGTCACATTCCTACACACAATGCACCCTTGCATTGATTTCTTATTATCACCCTTTTCATATTAGGCACTCTTGCCATGGTGTGTTGGAACTTAGCCAATCCTCTTACCACATGGTTCTTTCACACACATTTATTATTACTGTATGACTGTGTTTTCCTGCTTTAGTTTATCGTGGCCTCAAATCAACCTACATGAAACTAAAAGTTTCACATGAATGCATTTAAGCATTCTTTCTTTACTAGTAACTAGGGTGCCAACATTCATGGCCTCCCAAATCATCTTTCTACTATTTTATAACTTTGTAAAATATTGGAAGGTCCTCCTCCCATGTTGGGAAGTCCACTATCCTCCCTCTCATGCAAACATGCATTTCTCAATGCATTCAATCAATGTGCTACTTAAGAGTACTTTTGTTCAAAAATCTTTCCCGACTAGATCAATATATTCATGAAACTTTGTTCATGAATTGTCTTGCAAGGATTCCAATCATCCTTGACTACCAGAGTTTCCTTTCTCTGAATCATACCCTTCTTGGGTATCAATGGCATCCAACGACCACTCAAATTCAATTATATAGTATTAGAATATTTCAGAAGGGATTCTTACCCAATCCCTTTCAAAACTTATGCCACATAGGCACAATCACTTTTATACTTGTTATGGCTACTAACACCTTCTCTAATATTACCTCATAAGTGGTGCTTCACGAGGACTTCTAAGTCCCTTCAACACTCCTTTATATCAACAACCTTCTTGTAATTATTCTCTATTTGAGGTTATCCATCATTGGTAGTTGTCTTCCCCAACAACTCCGATATTTTTCTATACATAGCATGCATCATCACATTCACAATTACATTAGTTGCCATGTTAAATAAAAATACATGTACCACAACATTTAAATTAGAAAACATTCTCATATATGTCCTAGCATATCTGTATACACTTGTCACATTATCCTCCATGTTTTTGTGAATTCAAACATAAATAAAATATATCAATTGTCTTTATCATCATGAAACTATCAATATTCTCATGCCAAAACATTTACATGCATGAGCATATCAGTTTCTTACCCTAGAGAATCACAATATGCAATAAGAAAGAGTTAAGGGACTCTTCCCCTTTTCTAATTCCTTGAGTAGTTTCAGCCAAGTTTCATCTTGACTTTCTTTGGTAAGTCAACATGCTACAACAACAAGATTTGGGTTCATCAGTTAATCATGAACCAATGCATTCTACACATTTACTAGTCAGATTGGTTAACTTCATTTGCATGTTCCTTATGCATGCATTATATTTTAGAATGTAATCCAGGATTCTTATATAAACAAGCCTTGCAACCCACTGCCCAAATCTCAATAGTCATTTAGATTATAGCTATGTTATTATGAATAAGTTCTTACACAGTTCTTCCACATGGAATTGTCTCGTCATGCAACTTCCTTATTTCATATCAGAATGGTTTGAAATGACCTCAATATGGAGTCGGCCTCAACTTCATTATTTCAACGTTCTATCCAATATTCTATAAGGAATATAAGCATGCATTCTTATGGTGTATTCCAAATACATATTCCAACTTGTATCTTTAGCTTATCAACTTGCTTTCAAACTGTTCTTTCATACATTTAACCACATGTATAAACATTTTTTGTGCCTACCATAGGCACACTTTGCATATTTCTTTACAAATCATTTTAAGTTACGATTATTCTCAGTCATTCTCATGCAACCCTCAAAGGCATAACCATGTTTCCTTTTATCATGGCAATAGATCATCCCTGCTCTTTTACTCTTTCATCAATTTATACTAGCTTTTCTTAAGGAGATGCAACACATCCTCCTCAAGCTATTATTCAAAATAAAAAAAGTCACGACTCTTCAAACTAGAGTCAACCATGCATTCATGGTACTTATTCAATCCTATAAAGTACAATTATTTTCTTATATTTCACTTATTTAGGCGGTCATATCATGCCTTTAGTATACATATACTCATACATCATACATGTGCATCACTTGCACATTCTTAAATCATTCATTCATATCCATTGGGTCTTAATATCAATATTTATACCATGCAACCTTATAATGCATTCAATCCATGCACATAGATAAATATTCAACACGTAGGTTCACAACTTCCACCTTTTTCCCTGTCATTCACACACATAGACATTTCAAACTTCTAAATCCTTCTCCAAGAGATCTTATAGCCATTCTTATGACAAGTTTCATATGAGTACTGAACACTATGATTCCCTCTCGATTGAGAGCTTACAATCATTCATGTAGCAATAATTCACTATTTCCCTTTCGTTATGCAATCAATTACAATTCAAAACACAACTAGGTAATTTACAACATTACCCAGAGCATTAAAACGCCTAAATCCAACTTCCTTTCCTGCTTCAAGCTATTATTGGTCAACAGACATTTATCCAAGGAACTCTTTCTTAATTTCCCTCTTTATTGTTACTTAAGCAAACTAAGTCATACCTAGATGGTTATCATCCACCCTTGGATGTCACTTCGACCCACTGGTCATCTATAAATGCTCCAATACTTCCTTTATCGTACCTTATATCGGTCTCTCATTAATCCTTACAGTCCTATCTTCATAAGACTATATGCAACCATCCTTATCAACATTTTTATTCATGTCGCCAGCTTTCCTGCTGACATCAGATCATTATTGACCAAATTGGTCCATCAACAGACCATACCATACATCTTGTTTCCCCAATTCCTAGGGATAACCAAGGAGATGATGTCTTGAGGCCCTCGGGTTGCAGACATGGAGTACCGAGAGACAGATGGTTGACAATGTCCATTTGCACAAACAAATGTTTGCCTCACCACGATAGATCTCATATTCATCACGATGGTATCCACCACATCAACTTGCTCCCAGAAGACATTGGTTCCTGCTCCATGAGGTACAAGCCAAGTATTATGATGATTGTCATTTCAATATTTGAGGCATTTGAGTATGTTGCATTTAAAGATGCTTTTGATTATGTAACGTCTGCTTGGAAATTATGCTCTTTGCCTTGTTTCACCTCGATGTTTGACATTGTGCCCTAGTAAGTGGTCACCCTTAGGGGTGGGTTTGCTACTGGGAGGTCTCCTTGACGAGCCATCATGCCATTCCCGATCATACTTGCCCCTTTCCACACTTCATCCCCTCTCCTCCTTATATTTTGGGATTTTCGGGTGCACTGACCCAAGAAGGGATTGTCCCTCATTTCATGGGAAGAAGGGGTTGAAGGACCAGAGGGAAAAGTAGCTGGAAAAAGATAAAAGCCAAATCATAATGTTCCATATGCTCGCCCAAAGAGGTCTTGAGAACAATGAAATGTCTCTCCTAAAAAATCAAAGACCTGCAAAAGAAAATTCACAATATATAGATGTCCCCATCCACTTCATATTATCCACATGAATTAGAGAGGGGTCCACCTGGGAAACACTTCTTGACCTAGGAAATGATTCACCCAATAGGTCACATTATCATCCCTCCCATACCTAAACTTGGAAAATTGCATAACGTCTTTGAGCACTTGTTTAGTTTGACAAGGTAGTTTTTGATGCACGTGCTTGGATGGATCTTTTATTGATTTTATTTACTTATCATGATGCATTTGACTTGAGATCCTTGGAGGGTGCATTCATTGTCTTTGCAGGACCTTGCTTGGTGGATAGTTTTGGAGGAACAAGCCTAGCTTGGTCTTCCTTGGGACATGAATCCTATAGGTTGGATACCATGGCCCACACACTTGATGATGATGATAGCCTTTGGAGGCTTGAGAGACACCTTATAGGACCTATCCTATCTCTTCATCACCCCAACAATTTGCCTTTGGAGGCTAGAGCGCTAGATCTTAGGGATTGACGTTTTGTTGGGGCTAGGGTTTTGGTGGTGGTGGTGTTGAATTGATTGACACTTGATACTTTGATGGGGATAAGCCTTAGCTTGATGAAGAAGACCCTAGTGCACAAGGAAGATGCCTTTGAAGGCCCAACGTTTCACCTCCAAGCTCAACAACTTGTTATAAGTGTCAAAACGTCACCCCAGAGAGGGTTGACATCATCTTTAGGGTTTCTTATGTGAAAACTTTAAGTTAAATTTAAATTTCATATTGTAAAGTGAAAAAATAAATGGAAAAGTCTCCCTTATTTTGTGGTTTACCCTAAGTTAAGTGGACAAATACTTTTTAGAGGATTTGTATAAATAAGAATAATTTCTATTTCATTTTCATCATAACTCTCCCATCTTGGAGAGGATTCTTGGTTGAAATTTGCACCCCTCTTGGGAAAATTCTTCTTCTTCTCTCTCTCTCTCTCTCTTGTGTTATGGTTTATCTCTTGTGTTGTGGAGTGAAGTCGTGCACTCTCTCTTGGAGGTTCTTTCTCTTGCTTTGGTGATGAAAAATACTTGGTAACTAGGGTTTGTCTTGGCATTTTTTGGAATTGGTAAGAAAAATCTGCATATTGTTAGTTTTCTTCTTGTTCCATGGTTGTTATTGCCTAGATCCTTTAGGAGTATAAGGACATACACCCTCTGCCAAGTTTTATCATTTTTGTTTGTGAAAGAAGTTATTACAAAGGTTGCTAGGAGGAGTAAAAGGGCTTACACCCTCCTAGATTTACCCTGTTAGATTTTACTTGCCCTAGGGAGTAAAAGGGTTTACACCCCTAGGGAGATAGTACATATAACCTATTAAAAGAGGACTCCATAACCCATTTGGCAAGACACTAATCATTTATTGCATTAGGGAAATAAAATACTTGCATTGAAATGCGTGATTCTTTGAGATATTGAATCTGTTCAAGTTGGAATATTTTCTTAGTGTTATAAACTTGCTTATGCCCTAAGGGCGTCCTATTTAAGCCAATAATTTTTATGTTGTTATAAACTTAGAGCTACAACCATTAGGGTTGTAGAAAACTCTCTTTTTCACTTGTTGCACACTTACCAATTGTTGAAATTTACTTGTAAACATCTATTATTGTTCTACTGCTCATTGTCTATCATTTTTTATGGATTACTTGTTAATTTTTGTGGTTGGATTTTGCTGTTGTAGCAATTTTTTTCTACAACCACTTGGCTATTATAATAATTTGTTGATAACATCTAATAAACAACCATAATCACCATCAAAATCTCACTTTAATCATTGGAAGTTAGACTAGTCTTTGCTAGCTTTATTTCTGATATCTTGTACTAGATTTTGGATGGTTAATTTTGCAACCATTGTCATTTTGTTTTGCTGATATATATTTCTATAACTACTGCAAATTTGGGAGAGCAAGGTTTCTTGCTTGTTCCCCTTGGTTTAAAGACTTATATATCCATTATTTGTCTTGTTTCGGGTAAGGCTAACATTCTTTGCGGGTATCTATCACTTGGCAACCGTGTGTCCTTCTACAAGACTCAATATCACGCCTTCCACCATCTCTATCATTGAACTATAGGGGTTTCACTTATCATCTCTCCATCCTCCGTCTCAATCCCCCCAGGGTCACCCGATATTCCCCCCTTGTGTAGGATTTTTCCTTCACTAAAGAAAGGGGAGGGTTTATCTAAGGTGACAGTGGGTAGACTCCCCCATAGTTATCACCATATCATGGATTGGGTCGGGCTTTTCCCAACCAACAGTTTGCGCGATAACGCAACCCATTACAGGTTATACTATGCCTATTTTCATGTTACATACATGCTTACAACACATTCACATCTTACGTTTTCATGCATAAGTAAATACTCAAGTCGATAGGCATGTATACATTTCTTCATATAGCCACGAGCTCATAGTCTGGCTCCTAAAATAAAGCCATTTCACCTCTTTTATGAGGACTATCAACAATCCAAAGGACTCCTTTTTCTCAACTAGATTATTCCAACAACAAGTTTTATTTAGTACAAGTCAAGTAAATTGACCTTACAAATTTTACATTTGTCCTCTGATCACGAGGAATCCCATATAAAGTGTTTAGTATTTTATTTAAGCACTGATTAATACAACTAAGGATTCTACCAATCCATACTAGGTTCCTTTAACCACATGACATTTCCCCTAAGGGTCTTAGCCCTCATATAAACAACCATCCTTTGGGCCTAAGAAACCCTTAACTATACTCTGCCATCTTCATATGTTCACATTCATGTATTGCCCCAAGTGCTTATCAACACATTCCCACTTCTATAGGAATAGTCGTCACTTCACCAGGTCAACAATTTAATCCTTCTACTACAGTCATCATGTTAAGGTTTCTATTATAAAAATTAAAAAAAACAAAAACGTTTCAATCTACAGTCCTTCTCCTCAAAGAGTGAATGCGGATAATAAGAAAACTTTTAACACGGAGAAATTCTTTTAAACAAACTCATCTATGCTTTATTATACCAGTCCTTTGATTGATCTCTGGCACATCCAGGCCTAGACTTGTATCCTTCTCTCATACCACTTTGTAACACACCCAACCCCATAAGTACCCTTTTAAGGGATGGGGTATTAAAATTTCACTTTTTCTCAATCACCTCAATACATCTTATCTAGGGCACCATTGTCTTTTGTTTGTCAAGAGCTTTCCAAATACTATCACCATGTTCCAAACCGAGCTCTGGATCAAAAGTTATGGCTTCCCAAAGCTCTTGGGCCTCCATTGACCCAAGGCCACCTTACGACCACGTGGTATCTTAATACTCATGCCATTTGATGTTGCATATGCCACTAGGTACATTAAGTTCACGTGCCCAATCCCTTGACCTATCTTTATCGGCGTCGGGGTTTTAGTCCCGTAGAGCCTCGAACACCTCAACACTAAAAGTTGAGCCAGATCCAATGGTCCCCAGGCCATTCGTCCAATGAATCTAGTTGAGTTGGTGATGCCAACTTGTGCGGGGGTTAACACTCCTCCCATCTGACATCCTCTATTTGACGTTCCTAGCGTCGATCATCCAACAATCCATATCTTCTTATCCTTTCATCGTCGTTGGCGTTCCTTACTAATTCCTATCAGGCCAATCTCTTACGCCCCGACGACATTACGCCTGGATCAATGGTATAGATATCACCGTCATGTCTCTATCGAGATCTATGACTCTTAATGTGTCGTCAATCTATTTCTTTGTTGAAATTATCCTAACTCTCCATCCAACTATCCCCGACGACGATACCTTAGACATCGACGGTCCATATTCACTGGCTCGTAGTTCTAACGACAAAAAATAAAACAAAGGTCCAGAGGAACTCCTTGCCCAACATAGCCCACCTTTGTCTTATTGGCCAATTAGGTAGTGAAATCTGTCACTACTCAGCCACACTGGTTACCATGTTGGCATCCTTACGTCATCATGACGTCAACCTCTCTCGGGCAGGTCACAAGGAAATTAACAACAAAGATCTCTCTCGCTTATAGGAAGATCGACGACTCCCCTCAAGCCGTCGAATCCTATGTTGTCGTCAACATTTTTGGCCATCACATGACCTTGCTAACCTTTCATACTCCGACGAATGACCAAGAACTAACCATGTCTAGATCTAACCATCAAGCTCGTGGTCTACACTATAAAGGTTTTTGGGTCCTCCACGAACCACACCTGTCTCGTAAACCATTCCATTGGTGACACACGTCACCCTTAAGGACACGTTAAATACCACTTGTCCTGAACCATGGCCTTGCCACTGCCTGCCACCTAAGTGACATGTGGCATTCATAACTCAACGTGGGGTTCTATTCCAAGGACCCCGAGTCACCTTGACACATGGCACAATCTATGTTGGACATGTGGCACCCTTGCCACCTAACATGTACCATTTGTCTTCCCACGGATTCTCACCTATAGGTGCTAAGTCACCAGGACACATGGCAAAACCATTGCTTGACGCATGGCATCATCCACGTCAGCCTCTTAAACCCTTTGGTAGGAAATCAATGGTCTAGATCTCCTTTCGAAGTTCCTTCGATCACGAAAGATCAACGATCCATATTTGCTCTCGGATTTCCTCTGTCCATGACATATCAATGGTCCAAATCTTCTCTCGGAGTTCCTCCATCCACGACAAACCAACGGTCCAGATATGCTCTCATAGTTCCTTCGTCTACGATAGTTCAATGATCCAGATCTTCCCTCAGAGTCCCTCCTTCAAAGTGCATTTCCTCTGGTACTGCAACTTACTCTGAACGATACCCTGCGATGAACAACTGAGATTTATTGTCTCGCTAGATCAACAACCGAGATTAAATCCTGCTCCTATACCATCCGAAGATCTAGATCTAAGCGTCTTTCCAAATCGACAGCCACGATCCTCTGGGGAAAAATAAGAGTTTACAATGATCTATGACAGAGATTTGATCTATCCTCTACACCGATCAACGGTTGAGATTTGATCAATGGTCTATAGGATCTCCTATCCAGCTAGATCCATACTCATTCCACTGACCAATCAACTATCAACACGCGTCAACATGTTGGTGCTCTTGGTCTGCACCGTCTCACTCTTCCACCTTGACCTGCTAAGTGGGACCCCTCGATGATCAACGATTAAGGTTAAAATTGCATGCTTCCAGATCTACGGTCTATACTAAACCTCAGATTTTCTCCTTTGGACTTCCTCTGTTATTGCTCGAGAGTTCCCTCCTAAATTCCACTATGACCAACTCTTTTCAACGGATTGCGCCCTGATATAATGGCAACTGGATCCAACCATGGTAGATMTTCTACCTCCAAKCTCTGATGGATCGACAACTAACATTGACTTGAAAACAACTCTCTAGGCATCATAGCCTACTTCAACGAAGGGTCAAGATCTATTCTCTATGTCGATCCAACGACTGCGATTCCTTATGGCTCAAAACTTGGGTTTAATACATATTATCAGTCCATATCTGAACTTATTCATTTAATAAATTCTTCTAAGTCTTTTCTAAGGTCTTACCATGCCTTTAAGAGCTCTCGCCTTGCTTCGAAAAACTACTAAGGTATTCATATTTCACTACTTTAGGTGGAGATTCACGTCCTATGAACTGCCTATACTAGGATAGGGGATTCCACGTAAGAGTTAAGATTCTTTGAACCCCACAAAGGCCTCTCTCAGGCACTGAGACATTCCCATGCCTATCTTAGGACACGTTGTCGATTCCACCTAGGGGTATTGTGTATTCTTAGTCTATAAGCCTATTTTCTTTTCACAACTATCACGCTATAACAATACTTTGATATGCACCTAAGAGGCACAACATATCGATATATCTAAAGTTATATTCACAAGAGGAAATTGATTGTATTGTTTCTTTAATCCATTTAGATAAAATGTAGAGTCCTCCTGCTCATACACACAATACTCATGCAATTCAATTCAGACATATTATTATATGAGTACAATGACTTCCGATAGAACAATAACAACACCGTTGACAAGGTATACACAATTGCACACAATCACATGCATCCAATCATACCATTAATTCTATTACATAGAGTATGTGAGATACTTTTCTGCTCACAAGAAGTAGCTAGCTAAGTAACTGTGGGTGTTTTCCTTTCCACCCAACCATAGGCTCTACATGCTCAGTCACTTCAACTGCAAGCCACCCCCATGCTAAGCCATGATACCACCAGGGAATTTTCTGCACTCCCTCGTGCATTCTCTCGCAATATATTTCTTCCTCCAATGCCCAAACTCACCCCGAGTTCTTCTTATGTGCATATCCATACTGCACACTCTTGCCTCCATCTTTTGAGGCCATCGTTATAGGCATCTTGTTCCTGCACGCGCTCTAGCATTCCATTTCCTATCTCCTCCTGCGTCTCCTGCACGAATCTGAAAAGTTCTCAACATGTCCCCTTCCTTCTGTCAGAAGGAAACTCGGTTCAACCTTAGGGGTTATGGAATGGTACGTTGGGTACCTTTGGCTGACAACTTCCTGTTGTCTTAGCCAAGCCCTCCATGCTTCCATTCATTGGAGTGGTTGGTTTCTCAACCACCATTCCTTTCCTTATTAACTGATTTTCCTTGGGATCAAGTTAAGGCTTATTATTCCAAATCAAATATTACAACAAGGAGGATTGGGTCATCTTAGCATGATGAACCCATCTCTAGGTTTTCTATTCTTTCCATTGGTAGTATCATGGCGAGTACTTTTTAAGGCTTCACCCATTAGTCAACTATTTTGATTTCTTAATCAAACAATAATACAATTACAATATTTGCATGCCATTTCATGGCAATCATTAAACATGATTAATTACATATTGGGGGAAACATGGGTGTTACAATGTTATTCAACCTACGCCTTCGAGGAGGCAACTCCACACTTTCAAAAGAAAGACTACGGGTCCTTTTAGACCATTGAAGTGATTGGTCAACCACTTTGACTCGAAGATTCAAAAGCGGCAAGAGACAAACAACCTAAGGCCAACTACACAAAGCAACAAGCAACTATAAAATTCTTAAGAGGAATCAACAAACAAACCACTCTTCCAAGGCTCTGCCTAGGTTGGTTGGGTCCTGAGTTTGAAGTAGTGAAGAGTTGATCAAAATACCTCTCAAAGAACAATATGGGTTGATCGAGTCCTGAGATCCATCAACGAAGGAATGAGAGGAAGTTACGATAACCTACTTGCATAATTCACCTAAGGTGCAAGCACCCTCGAGAAGATGGGTGCCCTCTAAAGGAGCTGAAATGACGTTTAGGAATCTACCTAAAGTATTGTGAACACTTCCCACTCACAGTCACCTGTGTGAAATCATAGGAAAAGTGACTAAGGTTACCAATTTGATATCAACGACTGGGCAGAACAATCATGGGTTGGGATCACACGTATGGGTAGGGAAACAAAGCTCAAATCCTCCAAAAGTGTTTTCACTGAGAGGGATTGATACTTTGCAAACCCCCATACATGTAGTAATCCAATGAACACTAAAGCAAGCAAATTAGGGGATATCACCTCCACTTACCGTAATATGACCTCGTGCTTAGCACCTGTGTTAGAGGTGATTTCCCCGTAAGCGCTCCTTTCTACTACTAGGTTTCATAGTCTTTAATCAACTCCAGTTTCAAGTTTCACGACCTTGGAGAATTTTCTCTCTGACTTTATTCCAAGGCCCTAAATCCTAGACTATTGTTGGCTTTTCTAGAAAGAAAATAGTCTAGTTAATTTTAGTTAAGTGTTTGTTTTTAAATGGTTGTTAATTACTCAAAGGTCATGGAAGTGCAACTGATGGTGTTTTGAAGACCTAAACATTAATAACTTGTAAGAACACCGGAGTCCAAATTGCATTAATTATTCAATGAAAACGGTTAAAACATGAACAACTCTGAAACGTAAATCCAATGCAATATGTGAACTCCTAATGCAAATTTTTGTTTTTTTGCAAAGACTTGTAACTATTAGAGCCTACTCAATCAACTAAGCAAATGAAAATGTGGCTAAATAAACTAACCTCAAACACACAAATAACARAAAAAGAAAAAGGACCTAGAATGATTTATTATTTATTTTTTATGATAATGAAAGCTAAAATGCAATCAAGCAAGCACTTTTCAACTACAAAGCTACTTCACATRGGCATTGGAAGACAAACAAGTAAGGATGAAGCAACCATGCAGGAGGGAGAGGGTTGGAAATGAGAAAAACTCACTCTAAAGAGGCACTCACACCTTCTGTGAAGGTAACAAAYGAGTACTCATGCCTTTCCTTAGGGAAATMTACAAGTGCTTGCTTTGTCATTGAAGGAAAAGAGTGAGTGTGTCCTATAAGAGTCTAAAATCCTAA
>SNQJ01S0047658.1:0-12523 GCA_010110895.2 Picea sitchensis
GTTGTTTTTAAGGGGGTGGACATGTTAGGGTCCTAACCCGCACATAGGTAGATTAATATATTCGGATGTAATAAAGGTCAATATTAATAAGGCCTTTCAATAAAATAGAATAAGGCGGATGTAAGAAGACCTAATAGAAGTTTCTGCTTCTAGAAGGATCTTCCTTTAGATGCTTCTCTTGATAGACATATTTAGTATAAATAAGGGTCGAGGGTATAAAAACCCTAGCTTGGAGATTATTGTAATAGAGTGCTGCTCGATTGGAGGTTGCCCCCTCGAAGAGGCCTGTGAACATTGCTTTCTGAATCAAAGTGTTATTTCTATTGTTGTTCTTATATCATTTCTGTGTTATTGTGAAGATTATGCTGGATATATTACTGTTATTCTGCCATTTCTAGCATTTTATTTCTGTTCTGCATATTTATTATATCTAATATCTTGCACCTTTGCACTGGCTTTTCAAATTCCACCTCAGGTTTTAAGAAAACCTTCCTCAACATTAGGCTTTGAGATTTTTATCAACGATTAAACTAAATAGACTCCCATACATGGTAGTAAAATATTTCCACTTCACTTAAAGGTTACATTTTATGAGTAAAAAAAAATCTTTCACTAGAAGGTTACTCCACATGTTATATTTTTATTTTTATTATTGTAATTGTGAATTTTGTTTTAATGTATTTTACAAGTATAAAGGCATATTATCAATATCATAATATTATTAATGGCATATTAATAAAAAAAATTAATGTAATTAAACATATTATTAATGAATAAGTATAATGATATTAAGTAATTAAATATATATAATAATATAATATATTAATATCTAATTTAAATTTATTAATTTATAATAATTATAGTATTAGTTTTTATTAAGTTAAATTTTGTGATTGGATTTTGAAGTTTCAAAAAATCTAACCATATTAAAAATATAGCAATAAAATTTTTATTTTTATTAAACAAAATAAATTAAAATACACATACAAAATGTTTAATATCTTTCTTACTCAACTTCTGCCTTACCTAAAGTACAAATACTTTTTTAAAAATAATTTAATCTTATCACATACTTAATCCATAATCCATATAAAACGATTAAGCAACATAAATTATTAATATACTCAAACTTATGTCAGTCGAACTTTGAAAGACTCGTCCTTAATAATGAAACTATTAAAAACTCATATAATATGTAATAGTAATGAAATATTAAAAACTCATCTAATATGTAATAGTAATGAAATTGTGGATTCATTCTTTATACTTATGTAGTAGTAACTTAATATGATTTTAAAAATATACAGGATGATGCGGCTTTAGATTGAATATATATATAATGGTTTAGTGTGAACCAATAAAATAAACCATGAATTTAAAAAAAAAAAAATTAATATTTTTTTCTTATATTAATGAATTAATAAAAAGATTTAAACATGTCAATATATTATTTTGTGTATATTGAAAAATAAAAATATTAATAAATATCATTGATAGTAATTTTTTGTCTCACAAATAAAGGGGGTTTCATATATTAATTTGGTGATAAACATGGTATGTAATAGTTAAATTTTGCATTTGGATATTAGGGGGAGAGATATGTAGCTCTCATCCTAATTTTGAATTTGTTTTTCAATTATTTTGGTAGATATTTATATATTATTATATCTCATTATCATATTAATGTGTTTTATTTTGGTGTATTTTACATGTGGTATAGTGAATATGTCTCCTACTGAATAAATATAATGAAATATGTATACCTCAGTTGTGGGGGTCCTTTGTTCCACAAACAAGGGGGTCTCGTACACCAATTTGGTGTATGGCTTCGTCGTGACCTTAAAAATAGATTATTATTATTATTATTATATATAAAGAATAAATAATTGTATTATAAATAAAAGATGGTTGTAGCAATGATGAAACTAGTGAGAGAGTACCTCTTCTTCTTCTATGAAGGATTCTACTCTATAATCACAGAAAAATTCAAAATTACATTATGAAACTTGGCCAATTGAGCTTTATTTTTGTATCCACAAGGGCATGAGTGTCGTCCTAATTACCTTCTGTGCATGATTGAGGTTGAGGTTGCTCCACTTCACATGATGCTTATGAGCCCGTCGAAGGAATGGATTCGATCTGACCCTAAATTGTTGTCTTGTGTCTATGTTTTCCTCCTTTCAACCAATGAATTTGGTCTAAGTGGAAATTGACTCTCCCATGCACAATTTCCATTTCTTTGTCATGTCTTTCCTCCCTCACTTACATTGCTTTCCTGAGTTGTGATTGGGATTCAAGAAGGGATGTAATTTCCTGTTTTTGGTGCTCGAATTTAGATTTGAGAGCTTCCATTTCATAGGTGCTACAGTCACAAACAAACTGAGTGGCCTTTGCGCCACATCATGATACACCTATATGCTTGAAGAATATTGTGTGAACGTCACAAGAACTGAAGTGAACCTGTGCAGAAGAGATCTAGGCATTGTTGTGAAAACATCGTGAGTAGAGGAATAATGAACTCCATCCATATATGCAATCCATCAAAGGGTGTTTTGTAAACTCGTCAATCTCCACACCTCATGTGTAATTCATCTCCATCTCATGAAATGATGATAGTACTAGTTGGTTGAGATCCTCTGGTACCTTCTAAGTGACTTGCATGAGAAAATCCCTCATTGTGACAGGCGGTGGAAGGCCAGTCCCACATGCAAAGGTATGCTTCGAGGGATGAGGTTTAAATGTCGTGGTGAGGGTGAGAGGTTTCATCTTCCAAGTGGAGCATATGGCTCTCGGAGGTGACACAATGTGTATTCGTAATGGTAATGTTGTGTCAATGCATCTAATTAAATGAGATGAGATAGTGGGGGGGTCACTTCACTCCCCACTTTTATTTCAGAGTCTCCTTCCATAATTCTAAGAAAAAATAACACAAGGTGATAACCTCATTGTCCTTTAAGTCCCCTTGATTCATTGATTTGGCTTCCTTGGCGAATTGATCTGCCTCCTCTAGTTTAATTCTTTTGTATATACCTTGTACGCTGAGTTGGGACTTATTGTTAATGCTACTTAGTCCTTTTATCACCATTTTTGAATCTCTTATTACAATGATGCTATGAGATTTGTCTTCGGGAATTAATGTCAGGCATTTAAGATGTTGCTAGGATCTCTGCTTGATTGTTTGTTTATGGCATAAACCCCATGAGTATATATGTTCTTTTTGTCCTCTAGGATCAAATATGACCCCGTGCACCTCTACCCTTTAAATATGCAATATATTATGAAGAAGTAAATATAATAATAAATTAAATATATATATTTTAATAATAAATTTAAATATTTTTTATGGAATATTTATTAATTTTAATATAAAATAAATATGATATTTACATTTCTTTAAATCAATTTAATTTATAAAGATGTTCATCTCTTTTATTAATATGATGATGATGATGATGATGATGATGATGTCCACTAAGACCAAATTGGTCTATTAGACCTTAAAAGGGTAAGTGATTACTTGTGATTCTTTAGAATTTGTTTATGTGCTCAAAAAGCATTAAGAGAAGATTTCCAAGACCACCATACTTTTGTTGATTTAGGAGGTTAGAAAGGTTGGTAGTGTGACAAATATTTTGAAAATGAGATCTAATATGGGTATAGGTTGGACAATCTAAGAGAAAGTGATTTTCATCTTCAACCTTCTTAGTGTCACAAAGGTGACACTCTTTCATCCCATGGTGTTTTAGGAATTGACCAACGCCTGGTTTCACTTTGGAGCTCATGATAATTTGTTCTTATCTTAGAAATTCTTATTTTTTTATTTACACTTGGAAAAACAGATAGATAATTTTAATCTTCTAGATTTAGGGTTGATTTCATCCTTATAATACCTTAATTTTGTTTTTCCTCTAACTCTTTATCACACCACATTTTCTCCTTAAATTTTGATTTGAAGTTTTTTTTAATAGTATCTTTATTCTGCAAAATGATGCCTTCCATGATTCCCCAATAGTTTAGCCAAGACCAAACATCTTTATGCCATCCTCGTTTGAGTCGATGGTGGTTATGACTCAATTTTGAAGAAATCTTAGGAAGCCTCTTGTCTTCCATGTTGTTTAACGTGTTCTTATACATTAGGTATCTAGTCATAGCCATGATCTCAATGGGGGAGAGGATTTTTTCTAAGAGGAGGATGGGATAGGGCATATTTCCTTTAATTTTGAGATGATAGGTTATAAAATTATTTTGTATTTTCTCTATCTTTCTCCAAGATTCATGAGAGATACTACAGCCCCAGACTTCACATCCATAAAAAATAACATGTGTAACAAGAGTCTCAAAGAGGATTTTCTTCTTATCCCAACTCCGAAGATCCACTGATTTACAATTGTTTTCAAGCCCATAATAAGCTTTCCATCCCCCAATAATCCTTTTCTCAATGCTATAATTCCAATTGAGCTTGTGGCGAATATCAATTCCAAGATATTTGTATGAAGTCACTTCCTCCAAGATGTTGTTTGTAGATTTTAACCTTGTAAAATATTTACTGCAAACACATTTTTAGTAAAAGAATAAAGAGGATACAATGCCAAATACAAACATTACACAGAGATTTTTCCCCTGGAAACACAAATCGAGAAAACCAACATATTCTATATTCATTCATCGCGATACATTGTTTACAATACAATATACATATAGGAGCCAACGACATCCAAAACCCTAACCCAATGACCTGGATTAGTCAACAACCCTAATTCCTTAACCGAAAATAGAAAACCATCGATAAAAAACCATGTGCCGAAAAACCACCTAAATATGTGATACTACTACTCATGCAAAGAATATAACACATACCCAACATTCTCCCACTTGTTTTTTTCTTTTCATACAAGGGGTTACATGGTTACATAGTCAACAATCCAGGGTAGTAATGCTCATGGATCCTCTACACCAAGAGAACTTCTTAGTGCTCACAGGTTTTGTTAATGAATCTGCAACATTCTTCAAAGTGTCCACCTTCATCAACAATACTTTCTTTTTTTCAATCATGTCTCTCACAAAGTGATATTGAATATCAATATGCTTTGTCTTTGAATGATAAGTCGAGTTCTTCGCTAGAAAAATTGCACTCTGACTGTCACAATATATCCTTACAGCTTGTTGTACCAACCCAATAACTGAACACAATATTCGTAACCATACTGCTTCCTTACTTGCATGAGTGGTTTCCATGTATTCAGCTTCTATAGTTGAAAGTGCCTCTACAACCTTTGTTTTGCTCATCCAACTTATTTCTCCTCCAAACAGGTTAAACACATACCCACTTGTAGATATCCTATGATCCAGATCTCCAACCCAGTTTGCATCCACAAAGCCATGTATATCCACCACTCTGTCCAATCCCAGTCTTCCTTCGTAGCACAATCCATATCTAGCAATGCCATGCAAATACCTGGAAACCTTTTTTACTATTGTCCAATGCTCCTTCCCTGGTTTTGACATATACCTGCTCAAAACTCCCACTGCATGTGAAATATCCGGTCTAGTATAGACCATTGCATACATCAAACAACCAAATGCACTCGTATATGGAACACGAGACATGTCCTCCTCCTCTTCCTGTGTCTTGGGACACTGACCCGCAGATAAATTTACCCCAATAGGAACAAGAACCTTGATCGGTTTACATTCCTGCATATTAAACCTCTACAATATTGTCTCGACATATTTTCTCTGATTTAACCATAGTTTCCTCTTTTTCTGATCTCTTTTCATTTTCGTGCCCAAAATGAAATTTGAAGCACTGAGATCCTTCATGTCAAATTTAGAGGACAACTGATTTTTCACATCCTGGATAATCTCCTTTTTGTTTCCTATCAGCAACATGTCATCCACATACAAGACCAAATAAATCAAATGATCACCAATTAATTTAAAATACACACAATGATCCTCTTTACTTCTTGTGAAGCCCAGTCCTAACATATAAGTATCAAATTTTTTATACCACATCCTTGGTGATTGTTTTAAACCATACAAGAACTTTTTCAGCTTGCATACCAGCTCCTTCTTTCCCTTCACAACATAACCTTCTGGTTGCTTCATATAGATTTCTTCTTCCAAATCCCCATGTAGGAATGTTGTCTTCACACACATTTGTTCTACTTCAAAATCAAATGCAACAACAACAAATAACATAAATCTTATAGAGGTTAACTTGGAAACAGGAGAAAAAAATCTCACCAAAATCAATTCCCTCAACCTGGGAATAACCCTTTGCTACTAACCGAGCTTTGTATTTCTCCACTTTTCCTTTTGCACTCAACTTCTTTTTAAATACCCATTTGTTGCCAATGGACTTTCTTCCAGTTGGAAAATCCACTAGATACCAAGCCTCATTCTTATCCAAAGATGCCATTTCTTCGTCCATGGCCCTTTTCCAGAGATTTCCATCCTCTGGATCCATTGCCTCCCTAACAGTTCTAGGATCATCATCAGTAATAGAAAAAGAAAAAATTGAGCGAAAATCAGATGGAGTATACCTTTTCGGTAGCCTTATTTCTCAAACTGATCTCCTCAATAGTGGAGTATGAGGATCTTCTTTTTCTGATTCATGTTCTTTTGTAGAGTCTGTTAGCATCGGAAGTCACTCCTGGATTGCTTGCAGGAGCAGAGCCTGACACCCATCAGTTTAATGTCACAATTGTTTATAAGGGGTGATCAAATGGAGATAATGGCCCGAGGAGGTATCACTCTAAATCAGGGACTGAGCCTGGTACGTAAAGAACAAAGGAGGTCTAGAATCCAAACTTCAGCCAGTGGGTTGATTAAAAGATGAGCAGGTGGAAGATTTAGGAGAAAATGAACAAACAACTCTGGGCATCCGGCTTGCAGCAGTTTGTAGGGGAAAAACTCTGAAGACAGGATCCTCCTGGTTTCAGAGCTTCGAGAAACTGAATAAAGGACTTGACTGGATCCTCCAATTCCAAGTCATTCAGCGTCAAAGAAATCACATGAACTGATTAAAGTCTCTGTAACTATTACAGTGATCCATTACAATATCATCCTATAATAGCTACAGCTTGACTGGATCCTCCAATTTCGAGCTGCTCTAACACAGTGTAAACAAAGATATGAAAGAAACTGGCATTCATAAGGCAAGAAGTCTCCAAAGTTCATACATAACCAGAACAACAATGCTTCATTAAAACTTTACAACCGGGAGCTTAGCTCAACCATTGATGATTACAAAATGTGAGAAATCTCCTCTAAATACTTAGAGCAAAACCCATAGAAGCCAATTCGAGACCTCGCATTGATGGCATTATGCCTGCGTGTTTACTGCGCCTGCAGTCTCTGAATGTTCGTGGACTTCAGTCAGACGCAATCGCGTTCCAAAAGGACCTGTGAATGAAATGACCAGCTTACAGTCATTTTTGGACTTTCCATTTATGGTGGAAACGATGTCCAACCACCATCAACTGCTGCAATAATTGTTTCATTGGGATCGGGAAAGGCCCCGGTAGACTCTGCACCTACAGGACATGGAAGCCTTCGAGATGACTGGAGGTCTTGATATGAAAAGGTGAATGGACGGTGATCAGGCAGGGGCGATTTGACATGCTCGGTGTGGATATAGGATGAGGAGAGGCCATGCAGACGGATGGTCAGAGGGAAAGCGAAGTGGAAAATGCACGTGGCAGAATTCATGAGCTTTGAAGTGTACGAGCCGGGTGGAGGAGACACAGGGGCCGGGAAGAAAATATGAGTTGGCACGACACAGGGATTGGACGTGGCGGCGAGGGATATATGGCAGAGGTATGTGTTGAGGTTTTGGGGTTTTGGGGTTTCGGGGTTTGTGATGCTGAGGTGCACATGTACCCGGAACTCTCGATCCTCCGATCCCCAATTTTGCAATGAGTTCTGCTTCCGTAAGATAGCCCCTACCGACTAGAACATGAACCATATGACCAATGCCTCCGTGTGACCATAGTCAAACTCTTCATCGGGATTTCGCGGTTTGCGATGTCAATGAGCACGCGTCCTCCAGACTCGCGATTCCCCGATCCCCGATGGATCGTGGTCGTTGACTTGTCAAGGGCTCGCTCCCGTCGCAAAGCCTGCCACCTGTTTTCCACTATTGACAGCTGCTCCCGCTGATCGGGAAATCGCGAATCGCGATTCTGAAATGCATAAAACTATCACTCCCGGGATCTCCGATATCCCGATTTTCGATGAAGCCCTCCTGTGGAGCTTTCGCCGCTTCTCACGTCCATGATCATGCTCGCTTGCTTGACTCGAGCCCCAAGCGGATTTCTTCTGTGTGCTGCGCTTGGGCACTCATCGTGCAATCCTGCAGACCTTTATTGCACGATACCACAATTGTTGCTAACATTAGGCTCCATGGGGGATAGAGTCGTCCCTGTGATTCTCTAAGGACTCATTTGCAGTTCCAGTGCCTCATTGTTGGGCTATGGAGTCACTATTAGGCCGCAAAAATAAAACGGAAACAAACTAAGAAACAAAAAGACAATATTTACAAATGAAGGAGCCACTGAAGGCTCTGACAGAACACTTCTTCAGGAAATGCCCATTCACTGGGCTACTAAAAATTTCTTCGCCTTCCAAATCTCGTAACCTGTATGTTTTATTTGAAAAATTCTTGGAGATTCTGAAAGGCCCAATCCACAGGGCTTCAAATTTGGCGTGTTTGCCCTTGTCTTTCTTAGGAGAATCCCATTTCAACACCAGGTCTCCTATCTGGAACCGCTCCTTCTTGGCCTTCTTATCGAAGACTTGTTTGATCTTTTGTTGATGGTCCTGAATCCTGTCCACTGTCTGCTCCCTAGCCTGCTGGACCTCTACTAGATGATAAATCCTTCTGATCATGTCATTGGGCTCTTCTTGATAATCCTGGAAGAATTTCGCTATGGGAATGGCTAGCTGAGCAGGGAAGACAACTTCGGCTCCGTAGACTAAATGGAAAGGGGAGAGTCCTATAAATCTTTTTGTAGTCACCCGATCAACCCATAGGGCAAATTTCAACTTTGAATTCCAAGCCCTTTTGTTGTCTTCCAACAACCTTTTGATGATCCTTATCAGGCTTTTGTTGGATAATTCTGCTATACCGTTTCCCTATGGATAATATGGAGTGGAGTGAATCAATTTGATCCTGAACTGTTCACAGAACTTGGCTAGTGGTTCAGACCCAAAAGCGGCTGCATTATCTGTGACAATCTTATTTGGGCAGCCGAACCTTGTGATGAGGTCCTCCAAGAATCCAATGATTACCTTGTGGGAAGCACTCCTGGTGGGGATGGCTTCAATCCACTTGGTGAAGAAATCTGTGGCAGTCAGGATCCACCTATGCTGTCCACTGGAGGGAGGGTGAATTTCTCCAATAAAATCTAGGCCCCACTGCTGAAAAGGCCCTGAAACCATCACAAGATTTAACGGCAGAGACCTGAGCTGCTGCTTTCCTGCAAATTTTTGACATTTGATGCAGGCTCTGACCCTTTTGCAGACATCAGTGAACACAGTAGGCCAGTAGTACCCAGCCCTGAGGATTTTGTGGGTTGTGGCTCTCCATAAATGGTGCCCTCCACATAGGCCGTTGTGAAATTTAGCCATGATCATCTCGGCCTCTGGTGGACTTAAGCATTTTAGAAGCACCCCCAGGGGGTCTTTCCAATATAGTACTTGATCAATCAGGCAGTACCTGACTGCTTTGAGATTTAGAGCTCTTGCTTTGCTTTTCTGCAGGCCTTCTGGAGGTCGTAGCTCCTGCAGAAAGTATATGACATCCTTATACCAAGGACATCGAGCCAATGGAGGCTCCCTTTGGTGGTCTACGTCAGGCAGTCGATCCTGCTGAATACCTGAGCATTCGTTGATGACGCTTATTCCCAATGCTTGGAAATTTGCTTCAGCCAACAGCTTGGCTAAACCTTGCCCTTTGACCAATTTGGTGGGCCTTATTTCTAGGTCAAATTCCAGGATTTTGGCTATCCATTTACTCCTTCTCCCGTCCATGTCAGGCTGAATAAGAATGTCTTTAACAACAGCCGAGGGGACATAGGCGATGATCTTTGACTGTAGGATATAGGTTCTAAAAGCTTTGATATCTTTTATTAGAGCATAAGCCTGCTTCTCCATAGTGTCATATCTGACTTCGGCATCCCTCAATGCTTGGCTGAAATAAGCAATAGGCTGCTCTAGCCCGTTGTTATTTGTCTGTAATAGAACATCATCCACTGTGTCAGGTGAGGCAAAGGAGAAAATAAGAAAATCCTTTGAGTAGTCGGGATTGATAAGCACAGGAGCTTCAGTCAAGGCTTTCTTGATTTGTGCAAAGGAATGTCGCGATTGAGGGGTCCACCTTACTTCATTCTCTTTCTTTAACATGGTTGTTATAAGCTTTACCTCCTCAGCAAAGTTAGGCACAAACCTCCTTAGGAAATTAATTTTACCAATGAAAGATTGGACCTCCTTCCTAGACCTTAGGATTGATAAGGCTTGTATCGCCTCGACTCTGCTGGGATCAATCCTGACTCCTTCTGTTGATACTATGTGGCCTAGTAACTTTCCCTCCTTCATGGCGAATAGAGATTTTTTGGGGTTTAATGAAATACCAAACTTTCTGCATTTCAGGAAAACTTTCCTGAGATGGCAACAATGCTCTTTATCAGATTTTGAAAACACTATGATGTCATCCAGATAAATGACCACGAATTTATCCTTTTCCCCAACGAAAGCTATGTCCATGGCACGCTGGAATGTCACCCCTGCATTCATAAGTCCAAATGGCATCTTGGCATACATTAATGTGCCCCATGGAGTGGTGAATGTTGTCTTTTCCCTGTCTTCAGGCAGAACAGAGACCTGATTGTAGCCAGAGAAACCATCAATCATGGACATATTGGAAGCTCCTGTTACCCTCTGCAGTATGTGTTCCATCTTTGGCAAGGGGTAGTTATCCTTCCGTGAGCTCCTGTTCAAATTTCTGAAGTCTACACAAAGTCATATCTCTCCATTGTTTTTCCTTATTGGCACCAAGTTGGCCACCCACTCTGAATATCTCAGTGGTACAATGATCTGAGCTTGAAGCAACTTCTTCACCTCCCTCTCCATGATAGGCAACAACATGGGATTGATCTGTCTCAACTTCTGCCTGAATGGCTTTGCCTCCTTCTTCAATGGAATTTTATGCTCGATGACAGAGGTGTCATAGGTTTTGAGGTCTTCGTAGGTCCAGGCAAATACATCAGCAAATTATCTCAAAATTCCAATGTATTCAGACCTCTTCTCCTCTGTCAGACTTCTTGACAATTTGATAAGTTTGGGCCCATCCTCGGTCCCAATGTTATACTGAATAGTACCAGTGTCATCCTCCGAGATTTCTCCCTTTAATGATACATCATTTCTATCAAAGAGCCTTTCCAAAGGAACCAGTCCCCTTGGGATATGATTGTTGGGCAACTGTACAATGTCATGTTTTGCTATTTTACTCAGCAACTCACCCCCCTCCAACCTTTCTTCAGAGACAAAATCTTGATCGATATGTAGCTCTAAAAACTCCTCAATAGTCTCCAAGAATTTCTTGATTTCAAGATCGTCTTCAAACGCCTTCCAATGCTTAACATTATCATGTATGGAGGGCCTATATTTTACTTCTACATCATACCTCAGTTTGGAGGGCAAGGGTACTATAAAATTACTAGCAGATGTAGCCAAGGAATCTGCCATTGTTTTCTTCTCTCGTGGGATGAAAGAAATGTTAAAAGCTGAGAAGAAACTGTCAACAAGATCCCATACCTCATTCCTGTAGCTTCTAAGTCGAGGATGCTTAGCCTGATAAGTGTTTCTGACCTGCTGGACCACCAACTCTTCATCACCGAACACTGCTACTTCCTGAATCCCCATTTCCCTCGCAACTCTTAATCCCAGAACAAGAGCCTCGTACTCTGCCACGTTGTTGGTAGCTTCAAATTCTAATTTGTATGACAGAGATATGGTTTCCTGAGCAAGCGACATAAAAACTACTCCAGCTCTAGCACCTTCTCGGGAACAGGCTCCATCAAAAAACATTTTCCAGATTGGGGTGATGGAGAGAGGAACTTCAGGGGAAACAGTGGGTTGTTTTCTGAGTCTCAGAGGTGGCTCCGGGGCATGGGTGAGCTGCAGTAAATTGGAGCCTAAATCAATGTCCAAGGCAAAAATGGGATGGTTGGTGGGGTTGGCTTCGTCACTGATTATATAGGCCAATTGGGCTTCCCTGTATAGTCTTCTATGATCTCCTCCGAACACTTGGATAGTAGCATATGTGAGGTCCATCTACAAGGTTCCCCCCAATATTTTTATCCAAGATCTTGATAACAACATATCGAACTTGGGAGGAACATCAGCTACTACAATATCCATGACCACACTTTTCATAGGCAGTTGAAACAAGGTTACAACCAGGTCTTTAATAACTCCAAGACACTGAACTCTCCTGGAGTCAAAAGAATAGAGGTCATGA